>OY776280.1:39161233-39313733 GCA_963675445.1 Linnaemya vulpina | reverse complement strand
CGGTCTAAAACGTTTGATTGCTAGCACGGCTGCTAGACATTCCTTCTCGGTTACGGAGTAGTTTTTCTGACATTTGATAAATTTTTGCAAGTAGAAAGCTATGGGATTCTCATGCTCTTGGTTATTTTTCTGAAGCGTCGCACTGGATATAAAATTGCCTATTAAAATCTGGATGTCGTAGGACAGGGGCCGTGGTGAGTGCCATTTTTAAGGTCTCAAACGATTCTATCGCTTCGGGCGTCATGGAAAACTTTTTGCCTTTCTTCAAGGTGTCTGTAAGGGGGGCTGAGATGGTAGCAAAATCCGTAATAAATCTCCTATACCACCCCGCCATACCTAAAAAGCTTCTAACTTCCCTTGGTGATTTCGGAATTGAAATATTCTGTATCGCCTCAACCTTTTCCTTGTCGGTTCTCAACATACCTCCACCAATAATAAACCCTAAATACTTCAGTTCCTGAAAGCAAAACATTGATTTCTCTAAACCTATAGTGAGATTGGCTTTACTCAAACATTCCGCAACCTGTCCCAACAGCTTTAAATGATTCGAAAAGTTGTCAGAGATGATTAGAAGATCATCCAAATAAATAAATACATTGGCCTTCAATCTCGCGGGTATCACTCTGTCCATTAATCGGCATAAACGCTGAGCAGCATTGCATAAGCCGAATGGCATAACCCGAAATTGGTATAGCGGTCGACCAGGTACGGTAAAAGCTGTATATGGTTTTGCTTCTTCCTCCAATTCAATCTGCCAGAAAGCATACTTCAAATCGACGCTGCTTATGTAATGCGTTTGGTCTATTCGACTTAGTATGCCGTCTATGTTTTGCAGTGGATACTCATCCTTCACCGTGACCGCGTTTAGTTTGCGTGCGTCCAAACAGAAGCGGTTCTTTCCTGGTTTACGTACAACCGTCGTTCTGTTGGACCAAGGACTGTTACTTTCTTCTATCACTTCTAAGTGTAGCATATTATCTATTTCCGCATACACTATTGCCTGAACTGCCGGTGAAATAGAAATGTTTGTCCTTTACAGGATGCGCCCCTTCTACCAGTTTTATTTCGTGTTTTTCTAAGTGTGTACAGCCTAAACCTTTTTCCTCAAACGCTGGGAACTTTTTCATTACTTTAGCTAATTGTATCTGTTGTTCGCTAGTTAACTCATGGGCCTTTAATTTACACTTGCTATTCTCGTCTTCAACAAAATCTTGAACAATTTCCGCAGATATTGATGCCGACGACATCAATTGTGGCGCAGTTCCGAATGCCTGCCAGAAATCTATACCCAAGTACAGTTCCTGTTCCAGCTCAGGACATAAGTAAAAAGTTATTATTTTTTTCTTTCCCTCATACTCAACACTTAATTCACTTTTACCCAATATCCTGTGCCGCTGACCGGTTGCCGTACTAATACTACTACACATATAATTTATTCTAGCATTTATTTCCTCTGCCGTTTCTCTACAATTTTTTCCTAACAGACTGACTGACGCGCCTGAGTCTAAAAGGCCTCTAAACATTTTGCCCTCAATCCTGACTGTAGCATATGGTCTAGGATCTAATTTGGAACAACAGCTCTTTATTGTCTCCGCTATCAATTTACGTTGGTTTTTTCTAGTAATAAAATCGTTCCTCAACTTAAGAATATATTCATACTTCTTCGCGTTTGTGCCTCGCATTTTCTTCGTCTCTAATATCAAACTTTTATCCTCTAATGTTTTCGCCATATCCCCTACACTTTTTTCCGAATCACCAGTGAAATTATAATCATTGCTAAATATTCTGTTTCGGGTCTTTTCATAATTTTCCTGTCTTGTCTCTATTGGTAATCTATGCCTAATTTTGGTAAAATCATTTTCATTACGCATTATTGTGTTTTCGGGACTGCACCGCTGGAACATGACCCTCCCGTCGCTGTCATGCCCCTCCGAGAGTTTTCCCGGTCTTGCGAACATTTTGGGCATTTAGGGGTAACTGTATTTTGTCTGCCGCATCTATAGCAAAATAGACTTCTTTGCCTAGAAGCACATTCCTTAAATGTGTGGCCCTCTAGTTGGCAGTTCCAGCATATAATCTGGTGCTTCAGTGCTGCCACTTCTTCCAGCCGGTTTTCCTCTGCCTCTTCCACATTAATTACAGCCTCGCTGACGTAGCGATGTGTTCGCCCAGGCGGTATCTGTACCTTACGAGACTCGAGGCGTGAAAACGTCCTTTCGGCCTCGATGCACTCCATCCGTAAATTTTCTACTGACGATATAGTCATGGGGTAAACTATTCGAGCAATGCTCTCCCGCAGATTTCTTTTGGCAATTTTTATCATTTCCCCTTCAGCTACTGGGATCTCTAATCTTGCCCGTAATAAGTTGAGACTGTGAAAGTAGTCATCAATGGATTCACTGGGTGACTGTTTTCTCTCGACCAACTCCTGCATCAGTTCCCAATTTGATCGCACTCTTCTATAGCGGTTCAGCAGCGCCAGTCGCAGAGTTCCCCAGTCCGATATGACGGTAGTTTGTAGCAACGCCCAATAACATTGCCTAACAGTGCCAGATACCAAGAGATGAAAATCCCGCAGTATCTCCTGCCACGAAATTTGGTACTGCCGCTGCATGTGCTCTAGCCGAAAGATAAACTCTTCTACGGATAATTGGTTGGGTTCCCCCTTAAATTCTAAGCCAAACTTATCCACCCTGATTCGCAAATTGTCATTATTATGTATCGGGGGCGGTGGAAGGTTAAATCTATGATGTAGACCATTCGGTGCCGACTGACTATTATCTACTCTAACAGGTCGATTATATATATATATATATATATATATATATATATTTTGTTACGTTTTTAGACCTTTTCGTAAAAACGGTTTTATTAATTATCCTTCGAGGGTTCGTTTTGCATCAAATTAAAACACGGACAAATTAGTTTTTTAGAAATATAATGCGGCAACACTTTGTTTACACGAGTATTTGTACTACTCAACACTTAGCGATGTTAACACGTCTATATTTGAAATCACTTATTCGCTGAGCTCTGGAAGCGCCTTTATATAGCAAAAATGACGTCGTCTGGTGATTTCGCGAAACTCCTGCGCATGGTTGTTGTTGGTTGTGCTTTACTTAACATGTAGCTATATACGTGGGTTAGTATACATGACAACGCTGACCTGTGTGTTTTGCCTATGGTGACTATGTGTGGTTGTATTAGCAGCGAATACTTGCATACAAGATCATTAAGAATAAAATCTCTTAACATTTATGTTGCTAGGGCTTTCGTTGTTGTTAGTTACGCTTATTATTGGCACAGCCTCGAATGATCTTGTATATTCTGGAGTATTCCATTTCCGTTAATTTTAATATTATCTATATTGTGTTGACCAGGGTTGTAATATTTTGACAAGTACATATAGCCACATTGTTGTTTTATTTAAATCTATTTCTAATCTTTGTAACAATATTTTAAAACTGAACATTGATAATTATGCTACAAAACCTCTAAATCTTTTGTTTTATATTGCAGTAATTTTAATTATGATATTGGGCTAATATGCGACTAATGACTTCGCAAACGATCGTCAGTTACACTGTAAGCAAGATTGGCATTGGCTCATTCCGTTGTTGAATAATTAAAATCACACGTTCAAACTATTTCATGTCATGTCATATACCTAACTCAAATATTCGTCCGTGAAATGAGTGCCGGATCACATATTAAACTTTTCTACAGACATTCTTACCTGTCTTGATTTTCTTGCCGCCACAAGCTGCGATACCCATGATATCTCTAAATTCTACTCAATCCAAAATTTTGTATTATTTTCGTGTCTTAAAAGTTTTGAAATTTTTTGTTGAATAACTGCCGAGCTATCCTAAAAATTCTTGAAACTCCAAATCCCTCATCTACCAGCCACATAGAAATTCAAAAACGTAAACTAGTCGTTATGGATTTCTAAGTATTCTTTATTATAATTTTACACAAAAATTTCTGAAAAGTAAGTGCTAAATCTTAACTAAAAATGAAGTAAAATTTTCTTTATTTTATTAGTTTATCAGTTATGTCCAATTTACAACATGAAATATATCATGAAAATATCTTAATAGAAATCTAGGTAAAGAAATTGATATTTCTTAATGCATCCCAACACCCCTCGTATTCTATTGATACAATAAGTTGCATGCAACTAATTTCATGAAATATTTCATCCAGTAAATTTAATCTAAGCTCTATTATTAATTGAAGCTATGCTATGGCCTAGATGCTTTCAATTAATATACATTTATTGTTATTGCTACAAAAAACTTAATGTTTAAAATTATTTAGTGCGACAACAGATCAAATATGAAATTAATTTTCTGATCAACTGTATTTATTATTCTATATGATTCAATAACTAATTGCTTTTATCAAATGTTCTTTATATTATTTTCTGTTTGAATGTAAAATAATTTTTAGCTAAATGTTAAATCATAATAAAATAAAAATAACTTTATAAAATCTTAATGATTAAAAGAAATATAAGAGAAGAAATAAAATATAAAACAAATTATAGTTTTTAGCTACCATTATTGTTTTTGAGTTAAAAACCTCCCTACACTTATTATAATAAATATGTAGTTATAACCAATAAAGATTATTGAAACTGAAGTTTGAACAGAATTTTAAATGTTATACAAATAAACATGTAATGAAAAATCAATTTCAACAAATTAAATTATACAAAAATGTAAAAATGTATTAGATCAAACCCCACAGGGGTTACTGTGTATTTTGATTTTTTTTAAATCGTCTCAATTTATGTATTTTATATTAGGCGGAAGCCCTCATAATCCGTGTCTTTATTGGCTTTCGAACACAGAATCTGGAGTTCGAACTATGATTTATAAACACTATAGTGTTGAAATCCTGCCCAGAATTTCAATTTGGACACTGCAGCGTAGAGTGCGAATTTTATTAAATATGTAAGTATTTTTATCACTATTCTTTATTCAATTGAGGTACTGTTTTTCATTAATTTTCATCGTAGTTTTAGTTTACTATGAAGTACAATGAATTGAGTAAAATTCACAATAAACTACTATTCGTTGAATGCGCATATGAAATGCGCTTTCGTGTAGAAATATTTGCACAATGATCTATAAATTGGAAAAGTGAAAGCAAAATTTTCGACGGTCAAACCAAACATTAGTAAGCGTAACATAAATCTCATGGAAAAACAAAAATTGAAATATATGTCGAACGTCAAATATTTACAATACACAAACAGATTATTAATTTTTTTTCTATAAAGAAGTTACACAAGAGTTTCAGTAAAAACTTAACAGCCACAACAAAAACTATTCAAATAATTTATCAATAACATACCCTTAATTTTAAATTTGGCACTTAGTTATTTATAAAAATACTCAACAGCATATACAACTAAGTGGTTGTCAATAAATACGTACTCCTACTAGTGTTCAGTTAACTGCCAACTACAGTGAAGTTGAGTTGCTGTCGATAAACGGGTTATAAATATTTTTCTATGCTTGTTGCCGACAATATTTTTGGAAGCTTATTACGAAAGTTAAATCGAAATTTAATTTAAATAGTCTCGCGATTTTAAATAGTTTTTTTTAGAGAATTACCCTGTTACTGTGTAAAACTTACAAATTCGATCGGTTTCCATTTAGAATCGAAATACGCAGACACTTAACTCGCTGCAACGTAAGTATGTTAATATAAAAATAAAATAAAAATAGATAAACAAATAAATACAAATTACATAAAAGCAAAAACAATCTTGACAATTAAGGTTGAAAGTCTAGTATTGGACTGCGAAATGCAGGCATATAGACAAAACAAAAAAATGTTTTATTTCATTTAGTATATCCCGAGTACATATAATACATGTTAACCACAGGGGCAAAAGTAATAATTTTATAAATATATATGAATATATTCCCTATAATCGCCCGATTGGTATATGTTGGTTCAGAACCATTTTATACGTTTATGGTTTCCGAAGTTGGAAAATGCAACTTTTAAGCAATTCACAAATATTTAAAGTGAGATAATTAAAAATAAAATTTAATATTGTAAAAAAGTGGAATATCCGAAATTGAAATTGTCTAAAATTATTAACTGAAACAAATAAAAAATTAAGATTTTAATGCAGAAACAGAAATCAGATATAAAAAGTAAATCGAATTATGTATATTAATAAATGTTGCATGTTCATTATGAATAAACAAAGAAAACAACGCTCAAACATATCAAGTCATTTTAAATCAAATTTTAAACAAATACTATGATTGTTAATGTTAATAAAACAAATTTAAGGTGAATATGTATGTAAGTATATAATTTGAAAAAAAAATCAATATTATCAGCCTGTTTACAAAATTGTATGTGAATATCTTTGGCAGCTGCAGAACTGGCTGGATGAATTCTGAACTGCATTTGTGTTTAAATTTAGTGGTATTTCCGTTCAGGAACGGAATCAAAGGTGAACTAATTTTTTTTTTTCTTACAGTATGAAAGCACAAATTTGTGAGGCATCTTTAAATTAATTGAACACCGTTCGAACAATTCAATTTCGCAACGGATTCTGTAAACAGGTTGTATGTCAATTTATCTATGTAAATTAAAGTGTTCATTGGAATGAAAAATTTTAAATGCAGGTTTCTTTTATTTTCTATTTTTCCTTTAATATGAAACAAATTAAATTAATTTCAAAAATATTTACACAAATCTTTAAAAAACATAGTACATATAAATATACTATGAATATAATAATTGAATGTTATACCGTGAACAGACAAATTAAAATGTTATTAAATTGAATGTTAAACAAAATGTTAATAATAGATTTAAGAAAATAAATAATCCCTCTTATTCTGTAATTATGTAGCAAGGCCGCGTTCATCAATCGAATATATACTTTTAGCACTAGAAGCGCCGAAAGTTCTAGCACGAATCCTAACTAATATAAAACAATCTATGGAAACAAAAACAACAATAAAAACATTAAAACTTCTACTTTGACGTCCCTACCACGTCAAACTATCCAATACATGAAGTTTGTATCTCTCAGGAACTTTGTGGAATCGTATATAAAAAAACTGCAATTATGCGAAAGGGAAAAGATATCCCTTCTTCCTCCTGTATCCGAGTCTGGTCATACGCAAAGAAAGAGGAAGATAATGAATCTGACAAACGTATTTGGTATCTTGGAAAGCTGAACGTTGTAGGAACGATATGTATTCTTTACTTTTTTATTTATTGCCTAAGGATAATTGCTCTAGTGGCAATGGTATGTTTATCGGGATTTCTAATTCTGGAATACTAATGAGATAAAAATGACAGCGGAAGTTGTTGTCAAATTTATTTCAATTAAATATATCTTCATATAACAAAATTTAATTTTTAAAATTAATAAAGTGAAGCTTGATAAAAATGTAAAGATGTTATGGGCTCTGCGGCGCTTCTAGTGTTAACAGGCTCTTGCTATTTTCTATGAGAATGGTCATCGCATGTCAGTGGTAGTCCAACGTTGTTCACAACGAGAACGTGTCTATCGCACTTTTAATATTGTGGTCACGTGTCGTCGACAAATACCTAATTACTGAATAAAGGATAATGACGAATATGTGAAACTGTCACTTATCAAGACAAATATCCCATTTCGCTCGCCCGAAATAAGTTCAGATTAAGATTACTATTAAACTCAATCAAAAAAAAATTATAAAAACATACACACTCATAATAAATATTTAAAAAAAAAATAATAATGTTGCATAATGTTTTATTTAAATTTAACAAATCCTGGCTGTTTATTAGGCGATTGTGTTTGGTGTTCAAGCCCTCTGTTCAAGTCATCTGATCTGGTGTTCAAACCAAAAAATAATTTTTTTTATACAACATTTGTCGAACGAGCCTTTGTGATTCCCTTTATCAACAAGTGGAATCGAGATGTTTTATTTAGTACCTCGAAATAACAAATACAATCCAGAAACAGGTAAATGTGTAAATATATATAAGAAAATTACATCAAATATCATCGGCATGTCGTCGGGTGATTACTAGCATGGAATATTTAACAAAAAGTAAGTTGCTAATCAATGCTGCGTAATAATGTGCGATCTTTTTAAATGGTGTCCCTCCTATACCTCAGTAGGACCACTTTTTGGTCAAAATCTCGTTTTTTGCGAGTTCGTGTCTTAAGTCTTTTCTCATATGCTCACTATAAGAAGACAAAGAGACTAAAGACACATACACTTTCATTATCACTTTTAATCAAGTTGAGTGCATGCATGCATGTGTCTTAAGTCCTTTGAAGTAATTGTATAGATTAACTCATATCAAGTGACTGGAAGACTCAAGACAAAAACTCGAAATTTTCATGATTCTGAAATTTTCGTGTTTTTTGCGTTTTTCTCGGAAACCCTTGGCCGGATTTGGCCCGGGGACCCTACTAACCACATTTCCGCATGCTGAATCCGAAAATGACACTTAGAATTTGATAGGACCACTTTTTGGTCAAAATCTCGTTTTTGCGAGTTCGTGTCTTAAGTCTTTTCTCATATGCTCACTATAAGAAGACAAAGAGACTAAAGACACATACACTTTCATTATCACTTTTAATCAAGTTGAGTGCATGCATGTGTCTTAAGTCTTTTGAAGTAATTGTATAGATTAACTCATATCAAGTGACTGGAAGACTCAAGACAAAAACTCGAAATTTTCATGATTCTGAAATTTTCGTGTTTTTTGCGTTTTTCTCGGAAACCCTTGGCCGGATTTGGCCCGGGGACCCTACTAACCACATTTCCGCATGCTGAATCCGAAAATGACACTTAGAATTTGATAGGACCACTTTTTGGTCAAAATCTCGTTTCTTGCGAGTTCGTGTCTTAAGTCTTTTCTCATATGCTCACTATAAGAAGACAAAGAGACTAAAGACACACACTTTCATTATCACTTTTAATCAAGTTGAGTGCATGCATGCATGTGTCTTAAGTCTTTTGAAGTAATTGTATAGATTAACTCATATCAAGTGACTGGAAGACTTAAGACAGAAACTCGAAATTTTCATGATTCTGAAATTTTCGTGTTTTTTGCGTTTTTCTCGGAAACCCTTGGCCGGATTTGGCCCGGGGACCCTACTAACCACATTTCCGCATGCTGAATCCGAAAATGACACTTAGAATTTGATAGGACCACTTTTTGGTCAAAATCTCGTTTCTTGCGAGTTCGTGTCTTAAGTCTTTTCTCATATGCTCACTATAAGAAGACAAAGAGACTAAAGACACATACACTTTCATTATCACTTTTAATCAAGTTGAGTGCATGCATGCATGTGTCTTAAGTCTTTTGAAGTAATTGTATAGATTAACTCATATCAAGTGACTGGAAGACTCAAGACAGAAACTCGAAATTTTCATGATTCTGAAATTTTCGTGTTTTTTGCGTTTTTCTCGGAAACCCTTGGCCGGATTTGGCCCGGGGACCCTACTAACCACATTTCCGCATGCTGAATCCGAAAATGACACTTAGAATTTGATAGGACCACTTTTTGGTCAAAATCTCGTTTTTTGCGAGTTCGTGTCTTAAGTCTTTTCTCATATGCTCACTATAAGAAGACAAAGAGACTAAAGACACATACACTTTCATTATCACTTTTAATCAATTTGAGTGCATGCATGCATGTGTCTTAAGTCTTTTGAAGTAATTGTATAGATTAACTCATATCAAGTGACTGGAAGACTCAAGACAAAAACTCGAAATTTTCATGATTCTGAAATTTTCGTGTTTTTTGCGTTTTTCTCGGAAACCCTTGGCCGGATTTGGCCCGGGGACCCTACTAACCACATTTCCGCATGCTGAATCCGAAAATGACACTTAGAATTTGATAGGACCACTTTTTGGTCAAAATCTCGTTTTTTGCGAGTTCGTGTCTTAAGTCTTTTCTCATATGCTCACTATAAGAAGACAAAGAGACTAAAGACACATACACTTTCATTATCACTTTTAATCAAGTTGAGTGCATGCATGCATGTGTCTTAAGTCTTTTGAAGTAATTGTATAGATTAACTCATATCAAGTGACTGGAAGACTTAAGACAGAAACTCGAAATTTTCATGATTCTGAAATTTTCGTGTTTTTTGCGATTTTCTCGGAAACCCTTGGCCGGATTTGGCCCGGGGACCCTACTAACCACATTTCCGCATGCTGAATCCGAAAATGACACTTAGAATTTGATAGGACCACTTTTTGGTCAAAATCTCGTTTTTGCGAGTTCGTGTCTTAAGTCTTTTCTCATATGCTCACTATAAGAAGACAAAGAGACTAAAGACACATACACTTTCATTATCACTTTTAATCAAGTTGAGTGCATGCATGCATGTGTCTTAAGTCTTTTGAAGTAATTGTATAGATTAACTCATATCAAGTGACTGGAAGACTTAAGACAGAAACTCTAAATTTTCATGATTCTGAAATTTTCGTGTTTTTTGCGTTTTTCTCGGAAACCCTTGGCCGGATTTGGCCCGGGGACCCTACTAACCACATTTCCGCATGCTGAATCCGAAAATGACACTTAGAATTTGATAGGACCACTTTTTGGTCAAAATCTCGTTTTTTGCGAGTTCGTGTCTTAAGTCTTTTCTCATATGCTCACTATAAGAAGACAAAGAGACTAAAGACACATACACTTTCATTATCACTTTTAATCAAGTTGAGTGCATGCATGCATGTGTCTTAAGTCTTTTGAAGTAATTGTATAGATTAACTCATATCAAGTGACTGGAAGACTCAAGACAAAAACTCGAAATTTTCATGATTCTGAAATTTTCGTGTTTTTGCGTTTTTCTCGGAAACCCTTGGCCGGATTTGGCCCGGGGACCCTACTGACCACATTTCCGCATGCTGAATCCGAAAATGACACTTAGAATTTGATAGGACCACTTTTTGGTCAAAATCTCGTTTTTTGCGAGTTCGTGTCTTAAGTCTTTTCTCATATGCTCACTATAAGAAGACAAAGAGACTAAAGACACATACACTTTCATTATCACTTTTAATCAAGTTGAGTGCATGCATGCATGTGTCTTAAGTCTTTTGAAGTAATTGTATAGATTAACTCATATCAAGTGACTGGAAGACTTAAGACAGAAACTCGAAATTTTCATGATTCTGAAATTTTCGTGTTTTTTGCGTTTTTCTCGGAAACCCTTGGCCGGATTTGGCCCGGGGACTCTACTAACCACATTTCCGCATGCTGAATCCGAAAATGACACTTAGAATTTGATAGGACCACTTTTTGGTCAAAATCTCGTTTTTTGCGAGTTCGTGTCTTAAGTCTTTTCTCATATGCTCACTATAAGAAGACAAAGAGACTAAAGACACATACACTTTCATTATCACTTTTAATCAAGTTGAGTGCATGCATGCATGTGTCTTAAGTCTTTTGAAGTAATTGTATAGATTAACTCATATCAAGTGACTGGAAGACTCAAGACAAAAACTCGAAATTTTCATGATTCTGAAATTTTCGTGTTTTTTGCGTTTTTCTCGGAAACCCTTGGCCGGATTTGGCCCGGGGACCCTACTAACCACATTTCCGCATGCTGAATCCGAAAATGACACTTAGAATTTGATAGGACCACTTTTTGGTCAAAATCTCGTTTTTTGCGAGTTCGTGTCTTAAGTCTTTTCTCATATGCTCACTATAAGAAGACAAAGAGACTAAAGACACATACACTTTCATTATCACTTTTAATCAAGTTGAGTGCATGCATGTGTCTTAAGTCTTTTGAAGTAATTGTATAGATTAACTCATATCAAGTGACTGGAAGACTTAAGACAGAAACTCGAAATTTTCATGATTCTGAAATTTTCGTGTTTTTTGCGTTTTTCTCGGAAACCCTTGGCCGGATTTGGCCCGGGGACCTTACCAACCACATTTCCGCATGCTGAATCCGAAAATGACACTTAGAATTTGATAGGACCACTTTTTGGTCAAAATCTCGTTTTTTGCGAGTTCGTGTCTTAAGTCTTTTCTCATATGCTCACTATAAGAAGACAAAGAGACTAAAGACACATACACTTTCATTATCACTTTTAATCAAGTTGAGTGCATGCATGCATGTGTCTTAAGTCTTTTGAAGTAATTGTATAGATTAACTCATATCAAGTGACTGGAAGACTTAAGACAGAAACTCGAAATTTTCATGATTCTGAAATTTTCGTGTTTTTTGCGTTTTTCTCGGAAACCCTTGGCCGGATTTGGCCCGGGGACCCTACTAACCACATTTCCGCATGCTGAATCCGAAAATGACACTTAGAATTTGATAGGACCACTTTTTGGTCAAAATCTCGTTTTTGCGAGTTCGTGTCTTAAGTCTTTTCTCATATGCTCACTATAAGAAGACAAAGAGACTAAAGACACATACACTTTCATTATCACTTTTAATCAATTTGAGTGCATGCATGCATGTGTCTTAAGTCTTTTGAAGTAATTGTATAGATTAACTCATATCAAGTGACTGGAAGACTCAAGACAGAAACTCGAAATTTTCATGATTCTGAAATTTTCGTGTTTTTTGCGTTTTTCTCGGAAACCCTTGGCCGGATTTGGCCCGGGGACCCTACTAACCACATTTCCGCATGCTGAATCCGAAAATGACACTTAGAATTTGATAGGACCACTTTTTGGTCAAAATCTCGTTTTTTGCGAGTTCGTGTCTTAAGTCTTTTCTCATATGCTCACTATAAGAAGACAAAGAGACTAAAGACACATACACTTTCATTATCACTTTTAATCAATTTGAGTGCATGCATGCATGTGTCTTAAGTCTTTTGAAGTAATTGTATAGATTAACTCATATCAAGTGACTGGAAGACTCAAGACAAAAACTCGAAATTTTCATGATTCTGAAATGTTCGTGTTTTTTGCGTTTTTCTCGGAAACCCTTGGCCGGATTTGGCCCGGGGACCCTACTAACCACATTTCCGCATGCTGAATCCGAAAATGACACTTAGAATTTGATAGGACCACTTTTTGGTCAAAATCTCGTTTTTTGCGAGTTCGTGTCTTAAGTCTTTTCTCATATGCTCACTATAAGAAGACAAAGAGACTAAATACACATACACTTTCATTATCACTTTTAATCAATTTGAGTGCATGCATGCATGTGTCTTAAGTCTTTTGAAGTAATTGTATAGATTAACTCATATCAAGTGACTGGAAGACTCAAGACAGAAACTCGAAATTTTCATGATTCTGAAATGTTCGTGTTTTTTGCGTTTTTCTCGGAAACCCTTGGCCGGATTTGGCCCGGGGACCCTACTAACCACATTTCCGCATGCTGAATCCGAAAATGACACTTAGAATTTGATAGGACCACTTTTTGGTCAAAATCTCGTTTTTTGCGAGTTCGTGTCTTAAGTCTTTTCTCATATGCTCACTATAAGAAGACAAAGAGACTAAAGACACATACACTTTCATTATCACTTTTAATCAATTTGAGTGCATGCATGCATGTGTCTTAAGTCTTTTGAAGTAATTGTATAGATTAACTCATATCAAGTGACTGGAAGACTCAAGACAAAAACTCGAAATTTTCATGATTCTGAAATGTTCGTGTTTTTTGCGTTTTTCTCGGAAACCCTTGGCCGGATTTGGCCCGGGGACCCTACTAACCACATTTCCGCATGCTGAATCCGAAAATGACACTTAGAATTTGATAGGACCACTTTTTGGTCAAAATCTCGTTTTTTGCGAGTTCGTGTCTTAAGTCTTTTCTCATATGCTCACTATAAGAAGACAAAGAGACTAAAGACACATACACTTTCATTATCACTTTTAATCAATTTGAGTGCATGCATGCATGTGTCTTAAGTCTTTTGAAGTAATTGTATAGATTAACTCATATCAAGTGACTGGAAGACTCAAGACAAAAACTCGAAATTTTCATGATTCTGAAATGTTCGTGTTTTTTGCGTTTTTCTCGGAAACCCTTGGCCGGATTTGGCCCGGGGACCCTACTAACCACATTTCCGCATGCTGAATCCGAAAATGACACTTAGAATTTGATAGGACCACTTTTTGGTCAAAATCTCGTTTTTTGCGAGTTCGTGTCTTAAGTCTTTTCTCATATGCTCACTATAAGAAGACAAAGAGACTAAATACACATACACTTTCATTATCACTTTTAATCAATTTGAGTGCATGCATGCATGTGTCTTAAGTCTTTTGAAGTAATTGTATAGATTAACTCATATCAAGTGACTGGAAGACTCAAGACAGAAACTCGAAATTTTCATGATTCTGAAATTTTCGTGTTTTTTGCGTTTTTCTCGGAAACCCTTGGCCGGATTTGGCCCGGGGACCATACTAACCACATTTCCGCATGCTGAATCCGAAAATGACACTTAGAATTTGATAGGACCACTTTTTGGTCAAAATCTCGTTTTTTGCGAGTTCGTGTCTTAAGTCTTTTCTCATATGCTCACTATAAGAAGACAAAGAGACTAAAGACACATACACTTTCATTATCACTTTTAATCAATTTGAGTGCATGCATGCATGTGTCTTAAGTCTTTTGAAGTAATTGTATAGATTAACTCATATCAAGTGACTGGAAGACTCAAGACAGAAACTCGAAATTTTCATGATTCTGAAATTTTCGTGTTTTTTGCGTTTTTCTCGGAAACCCTTGGCCGGATTTGGCCCGGGGACCCTACTAACCACATTTCCGCATACTGAATCCGAAAATGGCACTTAGAATTTGATAGGACCACTTTTTGGTCAAAATCTCGTTTTTTGCGAGTTCGTGTCTTAAGTCTTTTCTCATATGCTCACTATAAGAAGACAAAGAGACTAAAGACACATACACTTTCATTATCACTTTTAATCACGTTGAGTGCATGCATGCATGTGTCTTAAGTCTTTTGAAGTAATTGTATAGATTAACTCATATCAAGTGACTGGAAGACTCAAGACAAAAACTCGAAATTTTCATGATTCTGAAATTTTCGTGTTTTTTGCGTTTTTCTCGGAAACCCTTGGCCGGATTTGGCCCGGGGACCCTACTAACCACATTTCCGCATGCTGAATCCGAAAATGACACTTAGAATTTGATAGGACCACTTTTTGGTCAAAATCTCGTTTTTTGCGAGTTCGTGTCTTAAGTCTTTTCTCATATGCTCACTATAAGAAGACAAAGAGACTAAAGACACATACACTTTCATTATCACTTTTAATCAATTTGAGTGCATGCATGCATGTGTCTTAAGTCTTTTGAAGTAATTGTATAGATTAACTCATATCAAGTGACTGGAAGACTCAAGACAGAAACTCGAAATTTTCATGATTCTGAAATTTTCGTGTTTTTTGCGTTTTTCTCGGAAACCCTTGGCCGGATTTGGCCCGGGGACCCTACTAACCACATTTCCGCATGCTGAATCCGAAAATGACACTTAGAATTTGATAGGACCACTTTTTGGTCAAAATCTCGTTTTTGCGAGTTCGTGTCTTAAGTCTTTTCTCATATGCTTACTATAAGAAGACAAAGAGACTAAAGACACATACACTTTCATTATCACTTTTAATCAAGTTGAGTGCATGCATGTGTCTTAAGTCTTTTGAAGTAATTGTATAGATTAACTCATATCAAGTGACTGGAAGACTTAAGACAGAAACTCGAAATTTTCATGATTCTGAAATTTTCGTGTTTTTTGCGTTTTTCTCGGAAACCCTTGGCCGGATTTGGCCCGGGGACCCTACTAACCACATTTCCGCATGCTGAATCCGAAAATGACACTTAGAATTTGATAGGACCACTTTTTGGTCAAAATCTCGTTTTTTGCGAGTTCGTGTCTTAAGTCTTTTCTCATATGCTCACTATAAGAAGACAAAGAGACTAAATACACATACACTTTCATTATCACTTTTAATCAATTTGAGTGCATGCATGCATGTGTCTTAAGTCTTTTGAAGTAATTGTATAGATTAACTCATATCAAGTGACTGGAAGACTCAAGACAGAAACTCGAAATTTTCATGATTCTGAAATGTTCGTGTTTTTTGCGTTTTTCTCGGAAACCCTTGGCCGGATTTGGCCCGGGGACCCTACTAACCACATTTCCGCATGCTGAATCCGAAAATGACACTTAGAATTTGATAGGACCACTTTTTGGTCAAAATCTCGTTTTTTGCGAGTTCGTGTCTTAAGTCTTTTCTCATATGCTCACTATAAGAAGACAAAGAGACTAAAGACACATACACTTTCATTATCACTTTTAATCAATTTGAGTGCATGCATGCATGTGTCTTAAGTCTTTTGAAGTAATTGTATAGATTAACTCATATCAAGTGACTGGAAGACTCAAGACAAAAACTCGAAATTTTCATGATTCTGAAATGTTCGTGTTTTTTGCGTTTTTCTCGGAAACCCTTGGCCGGATTTGGCCCGGGGACCCTACTAACCACATTTCCGCATGCTGAATCCGAAAATGACACTTAGAATTTGATAGGACCACTTTTTGGTCAAAATCTCGTTTTTTGCGAGTTCGTGTCTTAAGTCTTTTCTCATATGCTCACTATAAGAAGACAAAGAGACTAAAGACACATACACTTTCATTATCACTTTTAATCAATTTGAGTGCATGCATGCATGTGTCTTAAGTCTTTTGAAGTAATTGTATAGATTAACTCATATCAAGTGACTGGAAGACTCAAGACAAAAACTCGAAATTTTCATGATTCTGAAATGTTCGTGTTTTTTGCGTTTTTCTCGGAAACCCTTGGCCGGATTTGGCCCGGGGACCCTACTAACCACATTTCCGCATGCTGAATCCGAAAATGACACTTAGAATTTGATAGGACCACTTTTTGGTCAAAATCTCGTTTTTTGCGAGTTCGTGTCTTAAGTCTTTTCTCATATGCTCACTATAAGAAGACAAAGAGACTAAATACACATACACTTTCATTATCACTTTTAATCAATTTGAGTGCATGCATGCATGTGTCTTAAGTCTTTTGAAGTAATTGTATAGATTAACTCATATCAAGTGACTGGAAGACTCAAGACAGAAACTCGAAATTTTCATGATTCTGAAATTTTCGTGTTTTTTGCGTTTTTCTCGGAAACCCTTGGCCGGATTTGGCCCGGGGACCGTACTAACCACATTTCCGCATGCTGAATCCGAAAATGACACTTAGAATTTGATAGGACCACTTTTTGGTCAAAATCTCGTTTTTTGCGAGTTCGTGTCTTAAGTCTTTTCTCATATGCTCACTATAAGAAGACAAAGAGACTAAAGACACATACACTTTCATTATCACTTTTAATCAATTTGAGTGCATGCATGCATGTGTCTTAAGTCTTTTGAAGTAATTGTATAGATTAACTCATATCAAGTGACTGGAAGACTCAAGACAGAAACTCGAAATTTTCATGATTCTGAAATTTTCGTGTTTTTTGCGTTTTTCTCGGAAACCCTTGGCCGGATTTGGCCCGGGGACCCTACTAACCACATTTCCGCATACTGAATCCGAAAATGGCACTTAGAATTTGATAGGACCACTTTTTGGTCAAAATCTCGTTTTTTGCGAGTTCGTGTCTTAAGTCTTTTCTCATATGCTCACTATAAGAAGACAAAGAGACTAAAGACACATACACTTTCATTATCACTTTTAATCAAGTTGAGTGCATGCATGCATGTGTCTTAAGTCTTTTGAAGTAATTGTATAGATTAACTCATATCAAGTGACTGGAAGACTCAAGACAAAAACTCGAAATTTTCATGATTCTGAAATTTTCGTGTTTTTTGCGTTTTTCTCGGAAACCCTTGGCCGGATTTGGCCCGGGGACCCTACTAACCACATTTCCGCATGCTGAATCCGAAAATGACACTTAGAATTTGATAGGACCACTTTTTGGTCAAAATCTCGTTTTTTGCGAGTTCGTGTCTTAAGTCTTTTCTCATATGCTCACTATAAGAAGACAAAGAGACTAAAGACACATACACTTTCATTATCACTTTTAATCAATTTGAGTGCATGCATGCATGTGTCTTAAGTCTTTTGAAGTAAGTGTATAGATTAACTCATATCAAGTGACTGGAAGACTCAAGACAGAAACTCGAAATTTTCATGATTCTGAAATTTTCGTGTTTTTTGCGTTTTTCTCGGAAACCCTTGGCCGGATTTGGCCCGGGGACCCTACTATCCACATTTCCGCATGCTGAATCCGAAAATGACACTTAGAATTTGATAGGACCACTTTTTGGTCAAAATCTCGTTTTTGCGAGTTCGTGTCTTAAGTCTTTTCTCATATGCTTACTATAAGAAGACAAAGAGACTAAAGACACATACACTTTCATTATCACTTTTAATCAAGTTGAGTGCATGCATGTGTCTTAAGTCTTTTGAAGTAATTGTATAGATTAACTCATATCAAGTGACTGGAAGACTTAAGACAGAAACTCGAAATTTTCATGATTCTGAAATTTTCGTGTTTTTTGCGTTTTTCTCGGAAACCCTTGGCCGGATTTGGCCCGGGGACTCTACTAACCACATTTCCGCATGCTGAATCCGAAAATGACACTTAGAATTTGATAGGACCACTTTTTGGTCAAAATCTCGTTTTTTGCGAGTTCGTGTCTTAAGTCTTTTCTCATATGCTCACTATAAGAAGACAAAGAGACTAAAGACACATACACTTTCATTATCACTTTTAATCAAGTTGAGTGCATGCATGCATGTGTCTTAAGTCTTTTGAAGTAATTGTATAGATTAACTCATATCAAGTGACTGGAAGACTCAAGACAAAAACTCGAAATTTTCATGATTCTGAAATTTTCGTGTTTTTTGCGTTTTTCTCGGAAACCCTTGGCCGGATTTGGCCCGGGGACCCTACTAACCACATTTCCGCATGCTGAATCCGAAAATGACACTTAGAATTTGATAGGACCACTTTTTGGTCAAAATCTCGTTTTTTGCGAGTTCGTGTCTTAAGTCTTTTCTCATATGCTCACTATAAGAAGACAAAGAGACTAAAGACACATACACTTTCATTATCACTTTTAATCAAGTTGAGTGCATGCATGTGTCTTAAGTCTTTTGAAGTAATTGTATAGATTAACTCATATCAAGTGACTGGAAGACTCAAGACAAAAACTCGAAATTTTCATGATTCTGAAATTTTCGTGTTTTTTGCGTTTTTCTCGGAAACCCTTGGCCGGATTTGGCCCGGGGACCCTACTAACCACATTTCCGCATGCTGAATCCGAAAATGACACTTAGAATTTGATAGGACCACTTTTTGGTCAAAATCTCGTTTTTGCGAGCTCGTGTCTTAAGTCTTTTCTCATATGCTCACTATAAGAAGACAAAGAGACTAAAGACACATACACTTTCATTATCACTTTTAATCAAGTTGAGTGCATGCATGCATGTGTCTTAAGTCTTTTGAAGTAATTGTATAGA
This sequence comes from Linnaemya vulpina, assembly GCA_963675445.1. Classification (NCBI taxonomy): domain Eukaryota; kingdom Metazoa; phylum Arthropoda; class Insecta; order Diptera; family Tachinidae; genus Linnaemya; species Linnaemya vulpina. The sequence goes on along the minus strand of OY776280.1, from coordinate 39,294,265 downwards.
TTAACTCATATCAAGTGACTGGAAGACTTAAGACAGAAACTCTAAATTTTCATGATTCTGAAATTTTCGTGTTTTTTGCGTTTTTCTCGGAAACCCTTGGCCGGATTTGGCCCGGGGACCCTACTAGCCACATTTCCGCATGCTGAATCCGAAAATGACACTTAGAATTTGATAGGACCACTTTTTGGTCAAAATCTCGTTTTTGCGAGTTCGTGTCTTAAGTCTTTTCTCATATGCTCACTATAAGAAGACAAAGAGACTAAAGACACATACACTTTCATTATCACTTTTAATCAAGTTGAGTGCATGCATGTGTCTTAAGTCTTTTGAAGTAATTGTATAGATTAACTCATATCAAGTGACTGGAAGACTTAAGACAGAAACTCGAAATTTTCATGATTCTGAAATTTTCGTGTTTTTTGCGTTTTTCTCGGAAACCCTTGGCCGGATTTGGCCCGGGGACCCTACTAACCACATTTCCGCATGCTGAATCCGAAAATGACACTTAGAATTTGATAGGACCACTTTTTGGTCAAAATCTCGTTTTTGCGAGTTCGTGTCTTAAGTCTTTTCTCATATGCTCACTATAAGAAGACAAAGAGACTAAAGACACATACACTTTCATTATCACTTTTAATCAAGTTGAGTGCATGCATGCATGTGTCTTAAGTATTTTGAAGTAATTGTATAGATTAACTCATATCAAGTGACTGGAAGACTCAAGACAAAAACTCGAAATTTTCATGATTCTGAAATTTTCGTGTTTTTTGCGTTTTTCTCGGAAACCCTTGGCCGGATTTGGCCCGGGGACCCTACTAACCACATTTCCGCATGCTGAATCCGAAAATGACACTTAGAATTTGATAGGACCACTTTTTGGTCAAAATCTCGTTTTTGCGAGTTCGTGTCTTAAGTCTTTTCTCATATGCTCACTATAAGAAGACAAAGAGACTAAAGACACATACACTTTCATTATCACTTTTAATCAAGTTGAGTGCATGCATGTGTCTTAAGTCTTTTGAAGTAATTGTATAGATTAACTCATATCAAGTGACTGGAAGACTTAAGACAGAAACTCGAAATTTTCATGATTCTGAAATTTTCGTGTTTTTTGCGTTTTTCTCGGAAACCCTTGGCCGGATTTGGCCCGGGGACCCTACTAACCACATTTCCGCATGCTGAATCCGAAAATGACACTTAGAATTTGATAGGACCACTTTTTGGTCAAAATCTCGTTTTTTGCGAGTTCGTGTCTTAAGTCTTTTCTCATATGCTCACTATAAGAAGACAAAGAGACTAAAGACACATACACTTTCATTATCACTTTTAATCAAGTTGAGTGCATGCATGCATGTGTCTTAAGTCTTTTGAAGTAATTGTATAGATTAACTCATATCAAGTGACTGGAAGACTTAAGACAGAAACTCGAAATTTTCATGATTCTGAAATTTTCGTGTTTTTTGCGTTTTTCTCGGAAACCCTTGGCCGGATTTGGCCCGGGGACCCTACTAGCCACATTTCCGCATGCTGAATCCGAAAACGACACTTAGAATTTGATAGGACCACTTTTTGGTCAAAATCTCGTTTTTTGCGAGTTCGTGTCTTAAGTCTTTTCTCATATGCTCACTATAAGAAGACAAAGAGACTAAAGACACATACACTTTCATTATCACTTTTAATCAAGTTGAGTGCATGCATGCATGTGTCTTAAGTCTTTTGAAGTAATTGTATAGATTAACTCATATCAAGTGACTGGAAGACTCAAGACAAAAACTCGAAATTTTCATGATTCTGAAATTTTCGTGTTTTTTGCGTTTTTCTCGGAAACCCTTGGCCGGATTTGGCCCGGGGACCCTACTAACCACATTTCCGCATGCTGAATCCGAAAATGACACTTAGAATTTGATAGGACCACTTTTTGGTCAAAATCTCGTTTTTTGCGAGTTCGTGTCTTAAGTCTTTTCTCATATGCTCACTATAAGAAGACAAAGAGACTAAAGACACATACACTTTCATTATCACTTTTAATCAAGTTGAGTGCATGCATGCATGTGTCTTAAGTCTTTTGAAGTAATTGTATAGATTAACTCATATCAAGTGACTGGAAGACTTAAGACAGAAACTCGAAATTTTCATGATTCTGAAATTTTCGTGTTTTTTGCGTTTTTCTCGGAAACCCTTGGCCGGATTTGGCCCGGGGACCCTACTAACCACATTTCCGCATGCTGAATCCGAAAATGACACTTAGAATTTGATAGGACCACTTTTTGGTCAAAATCTCGTTTTTTGCGAGTTCGTGTCTTAAGTCTTTTCTCATATGCTCACTATAAGAAGACAAAGAGACTAAAGACACATACACTTTCATTATCACTTTTAATCAAGTTGAGTGCATGCATGCATGTGTCTTAAGTCTTTTGAAGTAATTGTATAGATTAACTCATATCAAGTGACTGGAAGACTCAAGACAAAAACTCGAAATTTTCATGATTCTGAAATTTTCGTGTTTTTTGCGTTTTTCTCGGAAACCCTTGGCCGGATTTGGCCCGGGGACCCTACTAACCACATTTCCGCATGCTGAATCCGAAAATGACACTTAGAATTTGATAGGACCACTTTTTGGTCAAAATCTCGTTTTTTGCGAGTTCGTGTCTTAAGTCTTTTCTCATATGCTCACTATAAGAAGACAAAGAGACTAAAGACACATACACTTTCATTATCACTTTTAATCAAGTTGAGTGCATGCATGTGTCTTAAGTCTTTTGAAGTAATTGTATAGATTAACTCATATCAAGTGACTGGAAGACTTAAGACAGAAACTCGAAATTTTCATGATTCTGAAATTTTCGTGTTTTTTGCGTTTTTCTCGGAAACCCTTGGCCGGATTTGGCCCGGGGACCCTACCAACCACATTTCCGCATGCTGAATCCGAAAATGACACTTAGAATTTGATAGGACCACTTTTTGGTCAAAATCTCGTTTTTTGCGAGTTCGTGTCTTAAGTCTTTTCTCATATGCTCACTATAAGAAGACAAAGAGACTAAAGACACATTCACTTTCATTATCACTTTTAATCAAGTTGAGTGCATGCATGCATGTGTCTTAAGTCTTTTGAAGTAATTGTATAGATTAACTCATATCAAGTGACTGGAAGACTCAAGACAAAAACTCGAAATTTTCATGATTCTGAAATGTTCGTGTTTTTTGCGTTTTTCTCGGAAACCCTTGGCCGGATTTGGCCCGGGGACCCTACTAACCACATTTCCGCATGCTGAATCCGAAAATGACACTTAGAATTTGATAGGACCACTTTTTGGTCAAAATCTCGTTTTTTGCGAGTTCGTGTCTTAAGTCTTTTCTCATATGCTCACTATAAGAAGACAAAGAGACTAAATACACATACACTTTCATTATCACTTTTAATCAATTTGAGTGCATGCATGCATGTGTCTTAAGTCTTTTGAAGTAATTGTATAGATTAACTCATATCAAGTGACTGGAAGACTCAAGACAGAAACTCGAAATTTTCATGATTCTGAAATTTTCGTGTTTTTTGCGTTTTTCTCGGAAACCCTTGGCCGGATTTGGCCCGGGGACCCTACTAACCACATTTCCGCATGCTGAATCCGAAAATGACACTTAGAATTTGATAGGACCACTTTTTGGTCAAAATCTCGTTTTTGCGAGTTCGTGTCTTAAGTCTTTTCTCATATGCTCACTATAAGAAGACAAAGAGACTAAAGACACATACACTTTCATTATCACTTTTAATCAAGTTGAGTGCATGCATGTGTCTTAAGTCTTTTGAAGTAATTGTATAGATTAACTCATATCAAGTGACTGGAAGACTTAAGACAGAAACTCGAAATTTTCATGATTCTGAAATTTTCGTGTTTTTTGCGTTTTTCTCGGAAACCCTTGGCCGGATTTGGCCCGGGGACCCTACCAACCACATTTCCGCATGCTGAATCCGAAAATGACACTTAGAATTTGATAGGACCACTTTTTGGTCAAAATCTCGTTTTTTGCGAGTTCGTGTCTTAAGTCTTTTCTCATATGCTCACTATAAGAAGACAAAGAGACTAAAGACACATTCACTTTCATTATCACTTTTAATCAAGTTGAGTGCATGCATGCATGTGTCTTAAGTCTTTTGAAGTAATTGTATAGATTAACTCATATCAAGTGACTGGAAGACTTAAGACAGAAACTCGAAATTTTCATGATTCTGAAATTTTCGTGTTTTTTGCGTTTTTCTCGGAAACCCTTGGCCGGATTTGGCCCGGGGACTATACTAACCACATTTCCGCATGCTGAATCCGAAAATGACACTTAGAATTTGATAGGACCACTTTTTGGTCAAAATCTCGTTTTTTGCGAGTTCGTGTCTTAAGTCTTTTCTCATATGCTCACTATAAGAAGACAAAGAGACTAAAGACACATACACTTTCATTATCACTTTTAATCAAGTTGAGTGCATGCATGCATGTGTCTTAAGTCTTTTGAAGTAATTGTATAGATTAACTCATATCAAGTGACTGGAAGACTTAAGACAGAAACTCTAAATTTTCATGATTCTGAAATTTTCGTGTTTTTTGCGTTTTTCTCGGAAACCCTTGGCCGGATTTGGCCCGGGGACCCTACTAACCACATTTCCGCATGCTGAATCCGAAAATGACACTTAGAATTTGATAGGACCACTTTTTGGTCAAAATCTCGTTTTTGCGAGTTCGTGTCTTAAGTCTTTTCTCATATGCTCACTATAAGAAGACAAAGAGACTAAAGACACATACACTTTCATTATCACTTTTAATCAAGTTGAGTGCATGCATGTGTCTTAAGTCTTTTGAAGTAATTGTATAGATTAACTCATATCAAGTGACTGGAAGACTCAAGACAAAAACTCGAAATTTTCATGATTCTGAAATTTTCGTGTTTTTTGCGTTTTTCTCGGAAACCCTTGGCCGGATTTGGCCCGGGGACCCTACTAACCACATTTCCGCATGCTGAATCCGAAAATGACACTTAGAATTTGATAGGACCACTTTTTGGTCAAAATCTCGTTTTTTGCGAGTTCGTGTCTTAAGTCTTTTCTCATATGCTCACTATAAGAAGACAAAGAGACTAAATACACATACACTTTCATTATCACTTTTAATCAATTTGAGTGCATGCATGCATGTGTCTTAAGTCTTTTGAAGTAATTGTATAGATTAACTCATATCAAGTGACTGGAAGACTCAAGACAGAAACTCGAAATTTTCATGATTCTGAAATTTTCGTGTTTTTTGCGTTTTTCTCGGAAACCCTTGGCCGGATTTGGCCCGGGGACCGTACTAACCACATTTCCGCATGCTGAATCCGAAAATGACACTTAGAATTTGATAGGACCACTTTTTGGTCAAAATCTCGTTTTTTGCGAGTTCGTGTCTTAAGTCTTTTCTCATATGCTCACTATAAGAAGACAAAGAGACTAAAGACACATACACTTTCATTATCACTTTTAATCAATTTGAGTGCATGCATGCATGTGTCTTAAGTCTTTTGAAGTAATTGTATAGATTAACTCATATCAAGTGACTGGAAGACTCAAGACAGAAACTCGAAATTTTCATGATTCTGAAATTTTCGTGTTTTTTGCGTTTTTCTCGGAAACCCTTGGCCGGATTTGGCCCGGGGACCCTACTAACCACATTTCCGCATACTGAATCCGAAAATGGCACTTAGAATTTGATAGGACCACTTTTTGGTCAAAATCTCGTTTTTGCGAGTTCGTGTCTTAAGTCTTTTCTCATATGCTTACTATAAGAAGACAAAGAGACTAAAGACACATACACTTTCATTATCACTTTTAATCAAGTTGAGTGCATGCATGTGTCTTAAGTCTTTTGAAGTAATTGTATAGATTAACTCATATCAAGTGACTGGAAGACTTAAGACAGAAACTCGAAATTTTCATGATTCTGAAATTTTCGTGTTTTTTGCGTTTTTCTCGGAAACCCTTGGCCGGATTTGGCCCGGGGACCGTACTAACCACATTTCCGCATGCTGAATCCGAAAATGACACTTAGAATTTGATAGGACCACTTTTTGGTCAAAATCTCGTTTTTTGCGAGTTCGTGTCTTAAGTCTTTTCTCATATGCTCACTATAAGAAGACAAAGAGACTAAAGACACATACACTTTCATTATCACTTTTAATCAATTTGAGTGCATGCATGCATGTGTCTTAAGTCTTTTGAAGTAATTGTATAGATTAACTCATATCAAGTGACTGGAAGACTCAAGACAGAAACTCGAAATTTTCATGATTCTGAAATTTTCGTGTTTTTTGCGTTTTTCTCGGAAACCCTTGGCCGGATTTGGCCCGGGGACCCTACTAACCACATTTCCGCATGCTGAATCCGAAAATGACACTTAGAATTTGATAGGACCACTTTTTGGTCAAAATCTCGTTTTTTGCGAGTTCGTGTCTTAAGTCTTTTCTCATATGCTCACTATAAGAAGACAAAGAGACTAAAGACACATACACTTTCATTATCACTTTTAATCAATTTGAGTGCATGCATGCATGTGTCTTAAGTCTTTTGAAGTAATTGTATAGATTAACTCATATCAAGTGACTGGAAGACTCAAGACAGAAACTCGAAATTTTCATGATTCTGAAATTTTCGTGTTTTTTGCGTTTTTCTCGGAAACCCTTGGCCGGATTTGGCCCGGGGACCCTACTATCCACATTTCCGCATGCTGAATCCGAAAATGACACTTAGAATTTGATAGGACCACTTTTTGGTCAAAATCTCGTTTTTGCGAGTTCGTGTCTTAAGTCTTTTCTCATATGCTTACTATAAGAAGACAAAGAGACTAAAGACACATACACTTTCATTATCACTTTTAATCAAGTTGAGTGCATGCATGTGTCTTAAGTCTTTTGAAGTAATTGTATAGATTAACTCATATCAAGTGACTGGAAGACTTAAGACAGAAACTCGAAATTTTCATGATTCTGAAATTTTCGTGTTTTTTGCGTTTTTCTCGGAAACCCTTGGCCGGATTTGGCCCGGGGACCCTACTAACCACATTTCCGCATGCTGAATCCGAAAATGACACTTAGAATTTGATAGGACCACTTTTTGGTCAAAATCTCGTTTTTTGCGAGTTCGTGTCTTAAGTCTTTTCTCATATGCTCACTATAAGAAGACAAAGAGACTAAAGACACATACACTTTCATTATCACTTTTAATCAAGTTGAGTGCATGCATGTGTCTTAAGTCTTTTGAAGTAATTGTATAGATTAACTCATATCAAGTGACTGGAAGACTCAAGACAAAAACTCGAAATTTTCATGATTCTGAAATTTTCGTGTTTTTTGCGTTTTTCTCGGAAACCCTTGGCCGGATTTGGCCCGGGGACCCTACTAACCACATTTCCGCATGCTGAATCCGAAAATGACACTTAGAATTTGATAGGACCACTTTTTGGTCAAAATCTCGTTTTTGCGAGTTCGTGTCTTAAGTCTTTTCTCATATGCTCACTATAAGAAGACAAAGAGACTAAAGACACATACACTTTCATTATCACTTTTAATCAAGTTGAGTGCATGCATGCATGTGTCTTAAGTCTTTTGAAGTAATTGTATAGATTAACTCATATCAAGTGACTGGAAGACTTAAGACAGAAACTCTAAATTTTCATGATTCTGAAATTTTCGTGTTTTTTGCGTTTTTCTCGGAAACCCTTGGCCGGATTTGGCCCGGGGACCCTACTAGCCACATTTCCGCATGCTGAATCCGAAAATGACACTTAGAATTTGATAGGACCACTTTTTGGTCAAAATCTCGTTTTTGCGAGTTCGTGTCTTAAGTCTTTTCTCATATGCTCACTATAAGAAGACAAAGAGACTAAAGACACATACACTTTCATTATCACTTTTAATCAAGTTGAGTGCATGCATGTGTCTTAAGTCTTTTGAAGTAATTGTATAGATTAACTCATATCAAGTGACTGGAAGACTTAAGACAGAAACTCGAAATTTTCATGATTCTGAAATTTTCGTGTTTTTTGCGTTTTTCTCGGAAACCCTTGGCCGGATTTGGCCCGGGGACCCTACTAACCACATTTCCGCATGCTGAATCCGAAAATGACACTTAGAATTTGATAGGACCACTTTTTGGTCAAAATCTCGTTTTTGCGAGTTCGTGTCTTAAGTCTTTTCTCATATGCTCACTATAAGAAGACAAAGAGACTAAAGACACATACACTTTCATTATCACTTTTAATCAAGTTGAGTGCATGCATGCATGTGTCTTAAGTATTTTGAAGTAATTGTATAGATTAACTCATATCAAGTGACTGGAAGACTCAAGACAAAAACTCGAAATTTTCATGATTCTGAAATTTTCGTGTTTTTTGCGTTTTTCTCGGAAACCCTTGGCCGGATTTGGCCCGGGGACCCTACTAACCACATTTCCGCATGCTGAATCCGAAAATGACACTTAGAATTTGATAGGACCACTTTTTGGTCAAAATCTCGTTTTTGCGAGTTCGTGTCTTAAGTCTTTTCTCATATGCTCACTATAAGAAGACAAAGAGACTAAAGACACATACACTTTCATTATCACTTTTAATCAAGTTGAGTGCATGCATGTGTCTTAAGTCTTTTGAAGTAATTGTATAGATTAACTCATATCAAGTGACTGGAAGACTTAAGACAGAAACTCGAAATTTTCATGATTCTGAAATTTTCGTGTTTTTTGCGTTTTTCTCGGAAACCCTTGGCCGGATTTGGCCCGGGGACCCTACTAACCACATTTCCGCATGCTGAATCCGAAAATGACACTTAGAATTTGATAGGACCACTTTTTGGTCAAAATCTCGTTTTTTGCGAGTTCGTGTCTTAAGTCTTTTCTCATATGCTCACTATAAGAAGACAAAGAGACTAAAGACACATACACTTTCATTATCACTTTTAATCAAGTTGAGTGCATGCATGCATGTGTCTTAAGTCTTTTGAAGTAATTGTATAGATTAACTCATATCAAGTGACTGGAAGACTTAAGACAGAAACTCGAAATTTTCATGATTCTGAAATTTTCGTGTTTTTTGCGTTTTTCTCGGAAACCCTTGGCCGGATTTGGCCCGGGGACCCTACTAGCCACATTTCCGCATGCTGAATCCGAAAACGACACTTAGAATTTGATAGGACCACTTTTTGGTCAAAATCTCGTTTTTTGCGAGTTCGTGTCTTAAGTCTTTTCTCATATGCTCACTATAAGAAGACAAAGAGACTAAAGACACATACACTTTCATTATCACTTTTAATCAAGTTGAGTGCATGCATGCATGTGTCTTAAGTCTTTTGAAGTAATTGTATAGATTAACTCATATCAAGTGACTGGAAGACTCAAGACAAAAACTCGAAATTTTCATGATTCTGAAATTTTCGTGTTTTTTGCGTTTTTCTCGGAAACCCTTGGCCGGATTTGGCCCGGGGACCCTACTAACCACATTTCCGCATGCTGAATCCGAAAATGACACTTAGAATTTGATAGGACCACTTTTTGGTCAAAATCTCGTTTTTGCGAGTTCGTGTCTTAAGTCTTTTCTCATATGCTCACTATAAGAAGACAAAGAGACTAAAGACACATACACTTTCATTATCACTTTTAATCAAGTTGAGTGCATGCATGTGTCTTAAGTCTTTTGAAGTAATTGTATAGATTAACTCATATCAAGTGACTGGAAGACTTAAGACAGAAACTCGAAATTTTCATGATTCTGAAATTTTCGTGTTTTTTGCGTTTTTCTCGGAAACCCTTGGCCGGATTTGGCCCGGGGACCCTACTAACCACATTTCCGCATGCTGAATCCGAAAATGACACTTAGAATTTGATAGGACCACTTTTTGGTCAAAATCTCGTTTTTTGCGAGTTCGTGTCTTAAGTCTTTTCTCATATGCTCACTATAAGAAGACAAAGAGACTAAAGACACATACACTTTCATTATCACTTTTAATCAAGTTGAGTGCATGCATGCATGTGTCTTAAGTCTTTTGAAGTAATTGTATAGATTAACTCATATCAAGTGACTGGAAGACTCAAGACAAAAACTCGAAATTTTCATGATTCTGAAATTTTCGTGTTTTTTGCGTTTTTCTCGGAAACCCTTGGCCGGATTTGGCCCGGGGACCCTACTAACCACATTTCCGCATGCTGAATCCGAAAATGACACTTAGAATTTGATAGGACCACTTTTTGGTCAAAATCTCGTTTTTTGCGAGTTCGTGTCTTAAGTCTTTTCTCATATGCTCACTATAAGAAGACAAAGAGACTAAAGACACATACACTTTCATTATCACTTTTAATCAAGTTGAGTGCATGCATGTGTCTTAAGTCTTTTGAAGTAATTGTATAGATTAACTCATATCAAGTGACTGGAAGACTCAAGACAAAAACTCGAAATTTTCATGATTCTGAAATTTTCGTGTTTTTTGCGTTTTTCTCGGAAACCCTTGGCCGGATTTGGCCCGGGGACCCTACTAACCACATTTCCGCATGCTGAATCCGAAAATGACACTTAGAATTTGATAGGACCACTTTTTGGTCAAAATCTCGTTTTTGCGAGTTCGTGTCTTAAGTCTTTTCTCATATGCTCACTATAAGAAGACAAAGAGACTAAAGACACATACACTTTCATTATCACTTTTAATCAAGTTGAGTGCATGCATGCATGTGTCTTAAGTCTTTTGAAGTAATTGTATAGATTAACTCATATCAAGTGACTGGAAGACTTAAGACAGAAACTCTAAATTTTCATGATTCTGAAATTTTCGTGTTTTTTGCGTTTTTCTCGGAAACCCTTGGCCGGATTTGGCCCGGGGACCCTACTAGCCACATTTCCGCATGCTGAATCCGAAAATGACACTTAGAATTTGATAGGACCACTTTTTGGTCAAAATCTCGTTTTTGCGAGTTCGTGTCTTAAGTCTTTTCTCATATGCTCACTATAAGAAGACAAAGAGACTAAAGACACATACACTTTCATTATCACTTTTAATCAAGTTGAGTGCATGCATGTGTCTTAAGTCTTTTGAAGTAATTGTATAGATTAACTCATATCAAGTGACTGGAAGACTTAAGACAGAAACTCGAAATTTTCATGATTCTGAAATTTTCGTGTTTTTTGCGTTTTTCTCGGAAACCCTTGGCCGGATTTGGCCCGGGGACCCTACTAACCACATTTCCGCATGCTGAATCCGAAAATGACACTTAGAATTTGATAGGACCACTTTTTGGTCAAAATCTCGTTTTTGCGAGTTCGTGTCTTAAGTCTTTTCTCATATGCTCACTATAAGAAGACAAAGAGACTAAAGACACATACACTTTCATTATCACTTTTAATCAAGTTGAGTGCATGCATGCATGTGTCTTAAGTATTTTGAAGTAATTGTATAGATTAACTCATATCAAGTGACTGGAAGACTCAAGACAAAAACTCGAAATTTTCATGATTCTGAAATTTTCGTGTTTTTTGCGTTTTTCTCGGAAACCCTTGGCCGGATTTGGCCCGGGGACCCTACTAACCACATTTCCGCATGCTGAATCCGAAAATGACACTTAGAATTTGATAGGACCACTTTTTGGTCAAAATCTCGTTTTTGCGAGTTCGTGTCTTAAGTCTTTTCTCATATGCTCACTATAAGAAGACAAAGAGACTAAAGACACATACACTTTCATTATCACTTTTAATCAAGTTGAGTGCATGCATGTGTCTTAAGTCTTTTGAAGTAATTGTATAGATTAACTCATATCAAGTGACTGGAAGACTTAAGACAGAAACTCGAAATTTTCATGATTCTGAAATTTTCGTGTTTTTTGCGTTTTTCTCGGAAACCCTTGGCCGGATTTGGCCCGGGGACCCTACTAACCACATTTCCGCATGCTGAATCCGAAAATGACACTTAGAATTTGATAGGACCACTTTTTGGTCAAAATCTCGTTTTTTGCGAGTTCGTGTCTTAAGTCTTTTCTCATATGCTCACTATAAGAAGACAAAGAGACTAAAGACACATACACTTTCATTATCACTTTTAATCAAGTTGAGTGCATGCATGCATGTGTCTTAAGTCTTTTGAAGTAATTGTATAGATTAACTCATATCAAGTGACTGGAAGACTCAAGACAAAAACTCGAAATTTTCATGATTCTGAAATTTTCGTGTTTTTTGCGTTTTTCTCGGAAACCCTTGGCCGGATTTGGCCCGGGGACCCTACTAACCACATTTCCGCATGCTGAATCCGAAAATGACACTTAGAATTTGATAGGACCACTTTTTGGTCAAAATCTCGTTTTTTGCGAGTTCGTGTCTTAAGTCTTTTCTCATATGCTCACTATAAGAAGACAAAGAGACTAAAGACACATACACTTTCATTATCACTTTTAATCAAGTTGAGTGCATGCATGTGTCTTAAGTCTTTTGAAGTAATTGTATAGATTAACTCATATCAAGTGACTGGAAGACTCAAGACAAAAACTCGAAATTTTCATGATTCTGAAATTTTCGTGTTTTTTGCGTTTTTCTCGGAAACCCTTGGCCGGATTTGGCCCGGGGACCCTGCTAACCACATTTCCGCATGCTGAATCCGAAAATGACACTTAGAATTTGATAGGACCACTTTTTGGTCAAAATCTCGTTTTTGCGAGTTCGTGTCTTAAGTCTTTTCTCATATGCTCACTATAAGAAGACAAAGAGACTAAAGACACATACACTTTCATTATCACTTTTAATCAAGTTGAGTGCATGCATGCATGTGTCTTAAGTCTTTTGAAGTAATTGTATAGATTAACTCATATCAAGTGACTGGAAGACTTAAGACAGAAACTCTAAATTTTCATGATTCTGAAATTTTCGTGTTTTTTGCGTTTTTCTCGGAAACCCTTGGCCGGATTTGGCCCGGGGACCCTACTAACCACATTTCCGCATGCTGAATCCGAAAATGACACTTAGAATTTGATAGGACCACTTTTTGGTCAAAATCTCGTTTTTTGCGAGTTCGTGTCTTAAGTCTTTTCTCATATGCTCACTATAAGAAGACAAAGAGACTAAAGACACATACACTTTCATTATCACTTTTAATCAAGTTGAGTGCATGCATGCATGTGTCTTAAGTCTTTTGAAGTAATTGTATAGATTAACTCATATCAAGTGACTGGAAGACTTAAGACAGAAACTCGAAATTTTCATGATTCTGAAATTTTCGTGTTTTTTGCGTTTTTCTCGGAAACCCTTGGCCGGATTTGGCCCGGGGACCCTACTAGCCACATTTCCGCATGCTGAATCCGAAAACGACACTTAGAATTTGATAGGACCACTTTTTGGTCAAAATCTCGTTTTTTGCGAGTTCGTGTCTTAAGTCTTTTCTCATATGCTCACTATAAGAAGACAAAGAGACTAAAGACACATACACTTTCATTATCACTTTTAATCAAGTTGAGTGCATGCATGCATGTGTCTTAAGTCTTTTGAAGTAATTGTATAGATTAACTCATATCAAGTGACTGGAAGACTCAAGACAAAAACTCGAAATTTTCATGATTCTGAAATTTTCGTGTTTTTTGCGTTTTTCTCGGAAACCCTTGGCCGGATTTGGCCCGGGGACCCTACTAGCCACATTTCCGCATGCTGAATCCGAAAATGACACTTAGAATTTGATAGGACCACTTTTTGGTCAAAATCTCGTTTTTTGCGAGTTCGTGTCTTAAGTCTTTTCTCATATGCTCACTATAAGAAGACAAAGAGACTAAAGACACATACACTTTCATTATCACTTTTAATCAAGTTGAGTGCATGCATGTGTCTTAAGTCTTTTGAAGTAATTGTATAGATTAACTCATATCAAGTGACTGGAAGACTCAAGACAAAAACTCGAAATTTTCATGATTCTGAAATTTTCGTGTTTTTTGCGTTTTTCTCGGAAACCCTTGGCCGGATTTGGCCCGGGGACCCTACTAACCACATTTCCGCATGCTGAATCCGAAAATGACACTTAGAATTTGATAGGACCACTTTTTGGTCAAAATCTCGTTTTTGCGAGTTCGTGTCTTAAGTCTTTTCTCATATGCTCACTATAAGAAGACAAAGAGACTAAAGACACATACACTTTCATTATCACTTTTAATCAAGTTGAGTGCATGCATGCATGTGTCTTAAGTCTTTTGAAGTAATTGTATAGATTAACTCATATCAAGTGACTGGAAGACTTAAGACAGAAACTCTAAATTTTCATGATTCTGAAATTTTCGTGTTTTTTGCGTTTTTCTCGGAAACCCTTGGCCGGATTTGGCCCGGGGACCCTACTAGCCACATTTCCGCATGCTGAATCCGAAAATGACACTTAGAATTTGATAGGACCACTTTTTGGTCAAAATCTCGTTTTTTGCGAGTTCGTGTCTTAAGTCTTTTCTCATATGCTCACTATAAGAAGACAAAGAGACTAAAGACACATACACTTTCATTATCACTTTTAATCAATTTGAGTGCATGCATGCATGTGTCTTAAGTCTTTTGAAGTAATTGTATAGATTAACTCATATCAAGTGACTGGAAGACTTAAGACAGAAACTCGAAATTTTCATGATTCTGAAATTTTCGTGTTTTTTGCGTTTTTCTCGGAAACCCTTGGCCGGATTTGGCCCGGGGACCCTACTAGCCACATTTCCGCATGCTGAATCCGAAAATGACACTTAGAATTTGATAGGACCACTTTTTGGTCAAAATCTCGTTTTTTGCGAGTTCGTGTCTTAAGTCTTTTCTCATATGCTCACTATAAGAAGACAAAGAGACTAAAGACACATACACTTTCATTATCACTTTTAATCAAGTTGAGTGCATGCATGCATGTGTCTTAAGTATTTTGAAGTAATTGTATAGATTAACTCATATCAAGTGACTGGAAGACTCAAGACAAAAACTCGAAATTTTCATGATTCTGAAATTTTCGTGTTTTTTGCGTTTTTCTCGGAAACCCTTGGCCGGATTTGGCCCGGGGACCCTACTGACCACATTTCCGCATGCTGAATCCGAAAATGACACTTAGAATTTGATAGGACCACTTTTTGGTCAAAATCTCGTTTTTGCGAGTTCGTGTCTTAAGTCTTTTCTCATATGCTCACTATAAGAAGACAAAGAGACTAAAGACACATACACTTTCATTATCACTTTTAATCAAGTTGAGTGCATGCATGTGTCTTAAGTCTTTTGAAGTAATTGTATAGATTAACTCATATCAAGTGACTGGAAGACTTAAGACAGAAACTCGAAATTTTCATGATTCTGAAATTTTCGTGTTTTTTGCGTTTTTCTCGGAAACCCTTGGCCGGATTTGGCCCGGGGACCCTACTAACCACATTTCCGCATGCTGAATCCGAAAATGACACTTAGAATTTGATAGGACCACTTTTTGGTCAAAATCTCGTTTTTTGCGAGTTCGTGTCTTAAGTCTTTTCTCATATGCTCACTATAAGAAGACAAAGAGACTAAAGACACATACACTTTCATTATCACTTTTAATCAAGTTGAGTGCATGCATGCATGTGTCTTAAGTCTTTTGAAGTAATTGTATAGATTAACTCATATCAAGTGACTGGAAGACTTAAGACAGAAACTCGAAATTTTCATGATTCTGAAATTTTCGTGTTTTTTGCGTTTTTCTCGGAAACCCTTGGCCGGATTTGGCCCGGGGACCCTACTAGCCACATTTCCGCATGCTGAATCCGAAAACGACACTTAGAATTTGATAGGACCACTTTTTGGTCAAAATCTCGTTTTTTGCGAGTTCGTGTCTTAAGTCTTTTCTCATATGCTCACTATAAGAAGACAAAGAGACTAAAGACACATACACTTTCATTATCACTTTTAATCAAGTTGAGTGCATGCATGCATGTGTCTTAAGTCTTTTGAAGTAATTGTATAGATTAACTCATATCAAGTGACTGGAAGACTCAAGACAAAAACTCGAAATTTTCATGATTCTGAAATTTTCGTGTTTTTTGCGTTTTTCTCGGAAACCCTTGGCCGGATTTGGCCCGGGGACCCTACTAACCACATTTCCGCATGCTGAATCCGAAAATGACACTTAGAATTTGATAGGACCACTTTTTGGTCAAAATCTCGTTTTTTGCGAGTTCGTGTCTTAAGTCTTTTCTCATATGCTCACTATAAGAAGACAAAGAGACTAAAGACACATACACTTTCATTATCACTTTTAATCAAGTTGAGTGCATGCATGCATGTGTCTTAAGTCTTTTGAAGTAATTGTATAGATTAACTCATATCAAGTGACTGGAAGACTCAAGACAGAAACTCGAAATTTTCATGATTCTGAAATTTTCGTGTTTTTTGCGTTTTTCTCGGAAACCCTTGGCCGGATTTGGCCCGGGGACCCTACTAACCACATTTCCGCATACTGAATCCGAAAATGGCACTTAGAATTTGATAGGACCACTTTTTGGTCAAAATCTCGTTTTTTGCGAGTTCGTGTCTTAAGTCTTTTCTCATATGCTCACTATAAGAAGACAAAGAGACTAAAGACACATACACTTTCATTATCACTTTTAATCAAGTTGAGTGCATGCATGCATGTGTCTTAAGTCTTTTGAAGTAATTGTATAGATTAACTCATATCAAGTGACTGGAAGACTCAAGACAAAAACTCGAAATTTTCATGATTCTGAAATTTTCGTGTTTTTTGCGTTTTTCTCGGAAACCCTTGGCCGGATTTGGCCCGGGGACCCTACTAACCACATTTCCGCATGCTGAATCCGAAAATGACACTTAGAATTTGATAGGACCACTTTTTGGTCAAAATCTCGTTTTTTGCGAGTTCGTGTCTTAAGTCTTTTCTCATATGCTCACTATAAGAAGACAAAGAGACTAAAGACACATACACTTTCATTATCACTTTTAATCAATTTGAGTGCATGCATGCATGTGTCTTAAGTCTTTTGAAGTAATTGTATAGATTAACTCATATCAAGTGACTGGAAGACTCAAGACAGAAACTCGAAATTTTCATGATTCTGAAATTTTCGTGTTTTTTGCGTTTTTCTCGGAAACCCTTGGCCGGATTTGGCCCGGGGACCCTACTAACCACATTTCCGCATGCTGAATCCGAAAATGACACTTAGAATTTGATAGGACCACTTTTTGGTCAAAATCTCGTTTTTGCGAGTTCGTGTCTTAAGTCTTTTCTCATATGCTTACTATAAGAAGACAAAGAGACTAAAGACACATACACTTTCATTATCACTTTTAATCAAGTTGAGTGCATGCATGTGTCTTAAGTCTTTTGAAGTAATTGTATAGATTAACTCATATCAAGTGACTGGAAGACTTAAGACAGAAACTCGAAATTTTCATGATTCTGAAATTTTCGTGTTTTTTGCGTTTTTCTCGGAAACCCTTGGCCGGATTTGGCCCGGGGACCCTACTAACCACATTTCCGCATGCTGAATCCGAAAATGACACTTAGAATTTGATAGGACCACTTTTTGGTCAAAATCTCGTTTTTTGCGAGTTCGTGTCTTAAGTCTTTTCTCATATGCTCACTATAAGAAGACAAAGAGACTAAAGACACATACACTTTCATTATCACTTTTAATCAAGTTGAGTGCATGCATGCATGTGTCTTAAGTCTTTTGAAGTAATTGTATAGATTAACTCATATCAAGTGACTGGAAGACTCAAGACAAAAACTCGAAATTTTCATGATTCTGAAATTTTCGTGTTTTTTGCGTTTTTCTCGGAAACCCTTGGCCGGATTTGGCCCGGGGACCCTACTAACCACATTTCCGCATGCTGAATCCGAAAATGACACTTAGAATTTGATAGGACCACTTTTTGGTCAAAATCTCGTTTTTTGCGAGTTCGTGTCTTAAGTCTTTTCTCATATGCTCACTATAAGAAGACAAAGAGACTAAAGACACATACACTTTCATTATCACTTTTAATCAAGTTGAGTGCATGCATGTGTCTTAAGTCTTTTGAAGTAATTGTATAGATTAACTCATATCAAGTGACTGGAAGACTCAAGACAAAAACTCGAAATTTTCATGATTCTGAAATTTTCGTGTTTTTTGCGTTTTTCTCGGAAACCCTTGGCCGGATTTGGCCCGGGGACCCTGCTAACCACATTTCCGCATGCTGAATCCGAAAATGACACTTAGAATTTGATAGGACCACTTTTTGGTCAAAATCTCGTTTTTGCGAGTTCGTGTCTTAAGTCTTTTCTCATATGCTCACTATAAGAAGACAAAGAGACTAAAGACACATACACTTTCATTATCACTTTTAATCAAGTTGAGTGCATGCATGCATGTGTCTTAAGTCTTTTGAAGTAATTGTATAGATTAACTCATATCAAGTGACTGGAAGACTTAAGACAGAAACTCTAAATTTTCATGATTCTGAAATTTTCGTGTTTTTTGCGTTTTTCTCGGAAACCCTTGGCCGGATTTGGCCCGGGGACCCTACTAACCACATTTCCGCATGCTGAATCCGAAAATGACACTTAGAATTTGATAGGACCACTTTTTGGTCAAAATCTCGTTTTTGCGAGTTCGTGTCTTAAGTCTTTTCTCATATGCTCACTATAAGAAGACAAAGAGACTAAAGACACATACACTTTCATTATCACTTTTAATCAAGTTGAGTGCATGCATGTGTCTTAAGTCTTTTGAAGTAATTGTATAGATTAACTCATATCAAGTGACTGGAAGACTTAAGACAGAAACTCGAAATTTTCATGATTCTGAAATTTTCGTGTTTTTTGCGTTTTTCTCGGAAACCCTTGGCCGGATTTGGCCCGGGGACCCTACTAACCACATTTCCGCATGCTGAATCCGAAAATGACACTTAGAATTTGATAGGACCACTTTTTGGTCAAAATCTCGTTTTTGCGAGTTCGTGTCTTAAGTCTTTTCTCATATGCTCACTATAAGAAGACAAAGAGACTAAAGACACATACACTTTCATTATCACTTTTAATCAAGTTGAGTGCATGCATGCATGTGTCTTAAGTATTTTGAAGTAATTGTATAGATTAACTCATATCAAGTGACTGGAAGACTCAAGACAAAAACTCGAAATTTTCATGATTCTGAAATTTTCGTGTTTTTTGCGTTTTTCTCGGAAACCCTTGGCCGGATTTGGCCCGGGGACCCTACTAACCACATTTCCGCATGCTGAATCCGAAAATGACACTTAGAATTTGATAGGACCACTTTTTGGTCAAAATCTCGTTTTTGCGAGTTCGTGTCTTAAGTCTTTTCTCATATGCTCACTATAAGAAGACAAAGAGACTAAAGACACATACACTTTCATTATCACTTTTAATCAAGTTGAGTGCATGCATGTGTCTTAAGTCTTTTGAAGTAATTGTATAGATTAACTCATATCAAGTGACTGGAAGACTTAAGACAGAAACTCGAAATTTTCATGATTCTGAAATTTTCGTGTTTTTTGCGTTTTTCTCGGAAACCCTTGGCCGGATTTGGCCCGGGGACCCTACTAACCACATTTCCGCATGCTGAATCCGAAAATGACACTTAGAATTTGATAGGACCACTTTTTGGTCAAAATCTCGTTTTTTGCGAGTTCGTGTCTTAAGTCTTTTCTCATATGCTCACTATAAGAAGACAAAGAGACTAAAGACACATACACTTTCATTATCACTTTTAATCAAGTTGAGTGCATGCATGCATGTGTCTTAAGTCTTTTGAAGTAATTGTATAGATTAACTCATATCAAGTGACTGGAAGACTTAAGACAGAAACTCGAAATTTTCATGATTCTGAAATTTTCGTGTTTTTTGCGTTTTTCTCGGAAACCCTTGGCCGGATTTGGCCCGGGGACCCTACTAGCCACATTTCCGCATGCTGAATCCGAAAACGACACTTAGAATTTGATAGGACCACTTTTTGGTCAAAATCTCGTTTTTTGCGAGTTCGTGTCTTAAGTCTTTTCTCATATGCTCACTATAAGAAGACAAAGAGACTAAAGACACATACACTTTCATTATCACTTTTAATCAAGTTGAGTGCATGCATGCATGTGTCTTAAGTCTTTTGAAGTAATTGTATAGATTAACTCATATCAAGTGACTGGAAGACTCAAGACAAAAACTCGAAATTTTCATGATTCTGAAATTTTCGTGTTTTTTGCGTTTTTCTCGGAAACCCTTGGCCGGATTTGGCCCGGGGACCCTACTAACCACATTTCCGCATGCTGAATCCGAAAATGACACTTAGAATTTGATAGGACCACTTTTTGGTCAAAATCTCGTTTTTTGCGAGTTCGTGTCTTAAGTCTTTTCTCATATGCTCACTATAAGAAGACAAAGAGACTAAAGACACATACACTTTCATTATCACTTTTAATCAAGTTGAGTGCATGCATGCATGTGTCTTAAGTCTTTTGAAGTAATTGTATAGATTAACTCATATCAAGTGACTGGAAGACTTAAGACAGAAACTCGAAATTTTCATGATTCTGAAATTTTCGTGTTTTTTGCGTTTTTCTCGGAAACCCTTGGCCGGATTTGGCCCGGGGACCCTACTAACCACATTTCCGCATGCTGAATCCGAAAATGACACTTAGAATTTGATAGGACCACTTTTTGGTCAAAATCTCGTTTTTTGCGAGTTCGTGTCTTAAGTCTTTTCTCATATGCTCACTATAAGAAGACAAAGAGACTAAAGACACATACACTTTCATTATCACTTTTAATCAAGTTGAGTGCATGCATGCATGTGTCTTAAGTCTTTTGAAGTAATTGTATAGATTAACTCATATCAAGTGACTGGAAGACTCAAGACAGAAACTCGAAATTTTCATGATTCTGAAATTTTCGTGTTTTTTGCGTTTTTCTCGGAAACCCTTGGCCGGATTTGGCCCGGGGACCCTACTAACCACATTTCCGCATACTGAATCCGAAAATGGCACTTAGAATTTGATAGGACCACTTTTTGGTCAAAATCTCGTTTTTGCGAGTTCGTGTCTTAAGTCTTTTCTCATATGCTCACTATAAGAAGACAAAGAGACTAAAGACACATACACTTTCATTATCACTTTTAATCAAGTTGAGTGCATGCATGCATGTGTCTTAAGTCTTTTGAAGTAATTGTATAGATTAACTCATATCAAGTGACTGGAAGACTTAAGACAGAAACTCGAAATTTTCATGATTCTGAAATTTTCGTGTTTTTTGCGTTTTTCTCGGAAACCCTTGGCCGGATTTGGCCCGGGGACCCTACTAACCACATTTCCGCATACTGAATCCGAAAATGACACTTAGAATTTGATAGGACCACTTTTTGGTCAAAATCTCGTTTTTGCGAGTTCGTGTCTTAAGTCTTTTCTCATATGCTCACTATAAGAAGACAAAGAGACTAAAGACACATACACTTTCATTATCACTTTTAATCAAGTTGAGTGCATGCATGCATGTGTCTTAAGTATTTTGAAGTAATTGTATAGATTAACTCATATCAAGTGACTGGAAGACTCAAGACAAAAACTCGAAATTTTCATGATTCTGAAATTTTCGTGTTTTTTGCGTTTTTCTCGGAAACCCTTGGCCGGATTTGGCCCGGGGACCCTACTAACCACATTTCCGCATGCTGAATCCGAAAATGACACTTAGAATTTGATAGGACCACTTTTTGGTCAAAATCTCGTTTTTGCGAGTTCGTGTCTTAAGTCTTTTCTCATATGCTCACTATAAGAAGACAAAGAGACTAAAGACACATACACTTTCATTATCACTTTTAATCAAGTTGAGTGCATGCATGTGTCTTAAGTCTTTTGAAGTAATTGTATAGATTAACTCATATCAAGTGACTGGAAGACTTAAGACAGAAACTCGAAATTTTCATGATTCTGAAATTTTCGTGTTTTTTGCGTTTTTCTCGGAAACCCTTGGCCGGATTTGGCCCGGGGACCCTACTAACCACATTTCCGCATGCTGAATCCGAAAATGACACTTAGAATTTGATAGGACCACTTTTTGGTCAAAATCTCGTTTTTTGCGAGTTCGTGTCGTAAGTCTTTTCTCATATGTACCTTAGAAGTACTACTTAACTTAGCATTACACAAAATCCTTTTAAAATTGTCATTATGCAATGAATTATTTCTACTTGTCTATTCCAGGTGCGGTTATCGCCTTGTAGCAATTATCCTGTATATATGTGCCTGTCTATGCATAATCTATTGCCAAGAGAACTTGTATCGTTTAAATTATTTAATTGCATTTGTTTATATGATAGTGGCACTGCAAGAAGAGATTCGCCGCTTGTCACGTTTTGTATTAGAATATCAATTTTTAATTATGTATGCATATACATACATATGAAGTCTTAAAAACTATAGAGTTAAATTAATAATGAAGTTAATATAGTTTTTCTTTTCTATATTTTAGTTTTATTTGTATTTCATAAACGCAAGTTTATTCCAAAATTTAATTTACATCCAAAAAACATTTGCATTAAAAGCAGTAAACAAGTAAGCAAAATATCGTTGGCGAAGCTGTAATGTGATTGGCTTGCAAACAGAAGGATGCGTGTTCAAATCCAAGTGTGGGGGTTTTGTGATTGACGTAAGTGTATGAGTTGTATATATGTAATCGAAGAACAAACAATTAAATAGGAAGTGAGACACCCACCACTTAGTGAAGACACAACATTCATGTTCAAAAATTCAACTCAGGTGAAATTTAACTATTAACTGTCCACCATCCCAGTCAAACAACAACCATCCGCCGAATGTGCGCAGATACATAGCAAGAACTTTTAATGAAGCCCAAGTATTCTGGCAGCACAAATATTTAATTTATAGCTTAGCAAACATGTGTGTGTACATACCCGGAGAACTTTCATATATATGTATTTTATATAGTATGTACGGTAGAAACAACTGGTTGATACTCATCAAATAAATAAAATATGTATTAAAATTCCAATATCATAGCATATTAACAAAATCAGTGCGCTATTCCATCCAATAAATCAGAAAAATATTGTAAAAGGGCAATCAAACGGTTGATTTTCCAGATATTATACGCTATTATATCAAAAAATTTATATAATTAGGACATTTTCTTGTGCCTCAAATTAATTGTCCATTTTTAATATGGTTGGTAGTGAATATTCGTTCATTTTAATTGTTTAGCTTCAAATTTCCGTAAAATTCCATGAAATCATTTTGAAACAACCAGCAAGCGTGGTGAATTTTTTTTTTATTTCTAAAATAACTTTGTGCTGCCATCTACTGCCAACCGGTGTTAATTTTTGTTAAGCGCTCGTCTGGTGTATTTTGCAGAGGTGAGGTGATATGTTAATCTCACCATTTTGCTGTGCTCATGAAACTCACTCATGTGGGTAAAGCTTAAGCACGTTAGTGGAGATTTACACCATGTATCCATTTTTTTATTGGGATGAAGTTTATTTTACACCCCACACCCCACATGCACTTTTTTAATTTTCATCTTATATTTACCTTTCTTCTTAATACTTAAAAACACACCCCCCCAACCAGGATTTGAACACGCATCCTTCTGCATGCAAGTCTCACAAACTACCACTGCACCACGTCAGTTGTTTACAAGTTGCGAATGTTTTTCAAGTTTTATTATACGGGTACCAATGTAACACAACACGAGACATGCTTATCATAATTAATTATAAAAATTCATGAAGTGGATTTGAACACGCATCCTTCTGATTGCAAGCCAATCACACTACAGCTGCTCCAACGATATTTTGCTTACTTGTTTACTGCTTTTAATGCAAATGTTTTTGGAGTGTATATTGGATTTTACAATATACTTTGTAAAGTATATAATAAAAAAATTTTTATGCAATTGGAAATGTCTGTAATTCACTTAACCTTTATTTATCAAAGACTTAGAACATTATATACATATGTATTGAATAATAAATAACTTTCTTCTTAAAGCATCATTTACAATGGTTGTTAATGGTTGCTGGGACTGTAAAAACTAACAGGCCGCAGAAATCAATCATTATTTCAAATTCAGTAAGCCCCATCCAGCCTACAAGTTCCGATAACGTAAAAATGTATTTTGGTTATATATATTATTATTGTTAAAATTGAAATGGCAGCATCAACGTCATACACTGAATTATGTATAATTTTAATGTGAACAGCAGAATTATTTCTTTGCTGAATTTATATATCGTTGTTATCACACAATGGAGAGTGTTCATTTAAAATAAATGAATAATTTACAAAATAACGTTTACCTTAATTATTTAAAAAATCCACAATAAATTTTTTACTTAGAAATTTTTGATTTTAGCAATTTTTCTATTCGTTTGGAAATAAGATCTTTACATTTTAAAATGTTTTGTTTTGAAAAATACTGGGAAAAAGAAGGTTGCTGACAAAAATTTAGCCATTTCTATACATGTACATATAAGATTCGGCATATCTCAATATGGCACATTTACTTGTTACATATCACATTTATAATTTTTTAATCATTCCAAAACATACCAATCATCATACGAAACATGGTTGTGCATGATTTTGGTTGCTCTAGTTGTGGGTAAAGACAAAGAGAAGGGTTGCTAACAAATATAAAAAAGATTTTTTTCGGAAACCTTTTCTACTTTTAAAAATGTTTTATTTTGGAATACTTACCAAAAAGAGGTGTCAACCAAAATTCAGCCATTTCCAATTGTAACAATTTGACTGCTTTGATCCCCACTCAGAATTTAAGTTTTTAACAGCTCAAGTAGGTTTTAAGGTTATTAATTATTATATGTAGTACCTACTTTTACTTCTTTATTTCGATTGAAACAAGTATATTTAACGTTTTCTAAGAAACATTTTAATTCATTTTGCTTACTTTTTGTTTAAATTTTCTTTATATTGTTTTCATCTAGTTTTCAATAATATCATAATAATTATTTTTTATACTATTTAAGTCACAAGCTATTTATTCTTTTGTTATATAAAACTATTTAAATTTATTTTATGAAAGCTTAATTAATAGTGTTAATGGTTTTTGCAATTAAAGAAATAAATAAAATATGGAATATGGAAATCTATTATTGTACTTAAGACTTTGAAGACATTGTTTAGTCGATGCAAAACAAATTTTTTTGTAAAAAAATTTTGTGGTGTATATGGTAAAAATCAAATTGGTATCATTTCTCGAAAAAATAAAGCCAAAAAAAATGTCAAAGTAAAAAAATCACAGAATATACCACTTTCGTTGATCTATTTTTGTTTGTTTATATGTATATGTATGTAGAAGAAAATATTAAGACTACACTAAGAACTTGATTTATGTTCGCATTTTCATTTAGTATCAAACATACAAAACAATAATACATCAGTTAGTCAGTTGTGTGAACCACGTGTGGAACGAAAGATTCTATTTATTGTTTGTTTCCTTAAATATTAAAAATATAAGAAACAAAATTAAGAAATGTGTTATTTTTAAATACATACATTTATTTAAAAAAAATATATGCATGTATATATACAAAAATCTAATACAAGCCTTGTTGTATCGTTTAATGTTGTATTTGAAAATAACTTTAAACGAAATTTCTCACATTAAAAAATAATTATTTGTAAAGAGTTTCTGAACTGAATTATGAACGATTTTAACCAGACACAAGACGGCTTCAATGTTAATATTACTTTAAAGCCAAATATCCACCCATACGAATAAAATAGACTACAAAGAAATATTTCCCCACTGCAGAGGAAATCGTAGCAGTTCGTCTGTAAGAGTACGAAACAATTTTGACAATTGTTATTATTTTTTTTATCTCAGAGCAAAAATATGTTAGATTTTAAGATATTATTACCAATATATCTGACCGCCAGTAATGTGATCTATGGCCGACCGGTACATGAGATAACGGGAACTAGAAATACATCGGAAACTCAAATACCGCCAGGTAATTAATTTTCACTATCCAGTAATAAAAGCGTGCTTAGTGTTAGAACCCCTCACTTTTTTACATTTCTTAGGATTTTCCAATTCAAATGATTCGAAAAGTGATAATTTGGTTCCAAGAGAAGTACAAAAAGCTGTATGTACAGTGATATCTGGTGATGTTCGAGCCAGTGCAGAAGCTTTTACAACCCGTGAACTAAATGGGGTTTGCGGTTCTACGGAAATGCTAAAAGGTTTTAGATCTTTAGAAGATAAATTGAGCTTAGAACTGGAAAATGTACAGAAACTTTTGCAAGATCTGCATAAACAATTTGTGAAGCAGAACCCAGCAGAACAAAAGTACAATCAAAGCTCTGGTATTAACAAAGATTTAATACCAACCATCTTCAAGTTTCATACAATACCCGTTGAACGGAAACAGCAAAAACCGATTGAACTAAATAAAAACTATTATATGAATCCGCTGTTGAAATCATTCTCGGCTAAAGACAAGGTTACTACAAGAACCACAACTGTGCATGAAAATGATGTTCCGAATTACAATAGCACGACCACCACAAGTAACAATGTTAAGACCTACACGTATTACTGGAGAATGGAAAATTTCGGACAGAACATTAAAAGTGTCCAAAGTATAACTAAGGATAGTCCGATATTTTCCATCAGAGGTAAAATATTATTTACGAAACGAAACTACAATTTACAAATTTTAATTGTTTTTATTTCACAGGTAAGGCCTTGAAAATAAAAGCCCATTTTCAACATTTGCATCGTGATTATCTTTACCTGCAACTAGAAGACTGTTCATCGTCGCCACAATTAAGTTTAGGCAACAGTATTATTTTAGACACGGGAAGTATATTCAAGGAAATAGGGAGTGACAATTTCAAGTACAAAATGTCTATATTGGATCAGGTATGTTAAAGCTCAATATAAACCACGCATTTCGAATCGAGAAAATTGTAGAACGTAGACTGGGAATTATTAATACCGTTCATGTTTTTTCTTCAAATGCATTAACCCTAGAGAGATAATCTGAGTAAAATTTGTGCATGCCCTTCTATATGAGCCAAAATGACGCATGATTATGATAACATTTCGAAGAGGTAATCATATTTGAAAACTAACTGGTTGATTACTGAAGTTTTATTGTTTTCAATTTATGTGGAAAAATGTAATCCATATAACTTTATTGCAAACTAAAACAATACAACTGTTTGAAAAGCTTGCATCAATTTTATGCATAATTATCTTTCACTTACGTAAGGATATGATTATATTTCTAGGTTTAAATCATGCGGTTTATATAATCGCTTGCCTTTTTTAATTTCAATTATTTGAACAACAATTCCTTTTGGTTATATTTAACACTTTTTTTACAGAATAAAAAGCGTTCTGCGGATTTAGTTTCACAAGAATTTGACAGTTACGAGACTGGCTTTTCAATACCAAACAGTGCCTTGATTGATAGTCCCTTCATCAAAGATGATACTTTGCTAATACAGCTATTTCTGTATTTATAACATATTAATTTTCAAGTTGAAAAATATATTTAATGCAAGTTTTGTTTTTTGTGACCAATCTGTATTGTTTATTATTTATTTTGATAGATAAGATTTAATGTAAACAAAATAAGATACATCTTATGTCGAATCTGCTACACGGAGAGTATTTACTCGTGGTATAAAAATGGCGTTAGAAGCCATGATTCACTGTCCTACACAATCTCACGATTCATTCACTAAAAAATCTTACAAAAATCTGAGCAACATTAAAGAATAGCATCAAAATGGCATTGTAGGTGACAAATTATTATAAAACAAAAATGTAAACCAAAAAAATCTGTCACATAGTTACAATTTTAGGCACAGTATCACACGTTTTAGCAGACATGTCATATTTGCCACATCACGCAATTGTGTAGGATAGTAATCATGACCTTAAGTTGTTTAATTTGTTTAATTTGTTTAATTTGTTTAATTCAATGCCATGTGATTTTAATATTTTTTTTTAATTTCTTGTATTATTTCATGCCTGCATCCGTTTTCACAATATTTTCATTGTGGCCGGTTATTCGCAGTTTATGAAGTAACTTAAATATTTCGAAAAAAAAATTTTTTTATATTTTACTATTCAAGTCAAGTGATAACAAAATAAATAATTGAAATTGTATTTTACTCAAACGGTTGTAACAAACTAAGCTTTCACTTTTTTAATCTCTACGCTTTTTTATTTTATTTTAGGGTCCAAATACTAATAATTACTTCGAATTTGTTTAATACTATAAAAGTTTTGAATAAAAATAAATATTTCAAATACATATTGAGGCAATATTGTTTTATTATTTAATATCTCTTTTTTTTAGACTAAGTTATAGCTATATGTATGTTAAGGGAAAGATTTCAGTATGAATAATAAATAGTTATATGCACATTACATTTTTTGTATTAATAATAAATTATTGCGCAAGCTTACATCACATTTTAAGTTATCTAAGATTTAGTTTTCTGAATTTTCAATAAAATGTAAGGCTGAGATTCTAAGAATGTTTTATGAATAGAACTGCTGCTTGGAAAATTTGTTCGAACATAACTCACAATAGAGGAGTATTAGCGAATATTTTCCCCTAAAACATATTAATTTGGAAGTACTATTTCCATAACAGAAAAAGCACTAACTTGATACAGACTCGCTTCAATGAGCAAATTTGCAGTATTTATTTTCGAATGCTCTGTCATCATAATTTTGTTTGTTTCGTTTGTATATTGTAATTTTATATTTTTTATAGAAATTAGTCATATAAGAAGCTTATAAACAGGGTGTTTTTATGAATTGATCCTTAATTTGAGCTGTTTTAAAATTGCGTGGCACCCACATTACAGCTTTAAATTTTGGTAACTTTTTACAAGCAGCATGTGTAAAAAACTTTAAGGCAAAATTTGAACGTGTGGTCGCACTCTAAACTCATCACGGCCAGAAAACCCTCACTTCAAAACACTTTCTAATGTTTCCAAAAGGTTCCACAGCAGCACCTTTGCTCAATTGAAAATTTATTTTTAAATAATTTTTATTCTTAAAACACATATCAAAGCCATATTGTATCTTATATTTAACTACAACAATTAGGTATACCCGAAATTATAATATTAATTTTTAAATACTCTCTAATTAACAATTTCTTTTTTACTTTAGTTGCGCTTATTTTATTGAATAATTTTGAATAATTTTTTCTATTGTATTAAGTAATACACATTTATAAGTAATTTCAGATTTATTATTTTGTCTTGTAAATATTCATGTTATTTTTATTTTTATTTTTAAGATAATTTCTTTATAATTGAACGTCTATGTTAATTTCATTTGTTTGTTGATTATTTAAGTTAATAGTCAGCCTTTAGGAAGAAATTAAGAAAGTTTTTTTATAAAAAATAAAGTAAGCTGTGGAATAACAATAACATTTTCAGTTCTCCCGTTTCATAAATTTAGTTAGAGAGTAAATCATAATTTATACATAAAAATAACTACATACATTTTTGTATAATTTTTTAATATTAAAATATATTTGTATGCATGTATATAACGGCAGGATTTCTAAAGCATATTAAGGTAATTTTTGCGACTTAATTAATTCTTTTAAATGCATTAGAATGGAATGATTTAACTTCTTTTTTTCTTAAAAGGAAACTTTTATTTTTATTTAACAAGTTTTATTCACAAGCTTGGTAGAATGCACATATTTAATACTATATTAAACTGGATATTTTCTATAACAAATTTTAACAGAAAATAAAGTAAAACTGCAGTGTTTCCAAAAAGGCGAGATTAGATTGTATATTAACAGTAACTTTGTTTGACATTGCATGGAATTAAATTAATCGATCGATTGTTAAAAATAGTCAATCACTTCATTCCAAAATAACAAATTGCGATTGTATTTAATTTTAATTTTCAGATGAATCTTCCATCTTTTAAAACATTCAAAACTGTCATCAAATTTAGTTAAAAAAAACCTTAAATAATAACAGAAGAATAGCTAATGAATAAATAATACTTTTTTGCATGAAATACTAGTATTCTGTCTACAGCATAAAAAAAAAGATGACCAGAAAGCTGCTAAAAATATTAATGCGTAAAGTGTGTAATAATGAAGTCTTGGAAAGTCAGGAAATTTATGCATTTTTTGTTAAAAACATATAGAAAACGATTGACCGTAAATGTGAAATTTCCAACTTCTAGCTAATTTTAACCTAAAAGCTATAGTAACTTGGTTTGTTAGATCTTCGAGCTGAAGTTGTACTTTTAATTTTCAAACTCATATAACTTTTAATAAATGAACCGATTTCTACGTTATACATATACCTCCTATGAATCACTTTCTTTAAAAAAATAAAAATTTTTTGTTCAAGACATTTTACGAACGTATTGACAAACAAACTGTGATTAGGTTTGGGGTGATTTACGAGGTTTTTCAATCTCAAGAGTTGACTAGACAGTCGTCACTCATAAGAATGTGTGTATCGATAAAACTCAGTAATAACGAGCTTTTGCAATTTATTGCACTTGAAATCATTATGGGTGCAATTCGTTACCCACGTCTACAAATGTGTTGATCGCAGGCAACACAAATTCCTTCATTCCGTCAAAGCATTTCAACAACTCGTTTTCATTCTGTACGCAATAACTTGAAATTCTCATCATAAAGATAAAGATGATCAAATTTCTAAAATTCGACCACTTCTGAAAGCATTTTACAAAAAACATTTACGTTGATGAGTTGATGGTTCCATTTAAAGAAAGAACGGCACTTAGGCTTTACATGCCCAAAAACACAATTAACCCTCGGAGGTATAATTTTGTGTATAACTATAAAAGTGTGTATAACTTTATTTTTTTTTCACATAAGAAACAAATCCTTCCATGACTTCTTGGAGCAACATTGTCCGGACATAATAAACAAAGAATCAGTCCGATTGCAGCTAAGGATTCGCGTTAATCCACATTTTAAAACAGTTTGGTTCAAACGTCATAACCAGGTCTGTGCAGACCTAAGGATAATTTGTATGGGATATATGTATGTGAGGCAGATGATTAAAACCGTTCTTGATAGAGATTTTGAAAAGAACTTGTACATAAAATGCCAATATTGATTATAGCGCAAGCAAAATATTAGTATATGAACAGAATTTGAAGCGTAAACGTCTGTATATCTTCTTTGAAGAGCAATATTTTGAAATTTTCTTTATAAATAAGAAGTAAAAGGTGTAACTGTATCACTTCCATAAAACAGTCGCTTGAAGTGTATATATAAAGTTATTTTAGTGAGTAAAATGTTTTTGTTTTTTTGTTACATATTCAAACAGTAAGTATTTTTGTTATTTTTTTATGAATACTGCTTATTATAAAATTATTTTTGAATAAAGAAAAATGACGTCAGCATTCACTACCGATAATATGATGGACGTTGTGAACCGCACCGCAAGATTTTTATGTTTAACATAAGAAGTGAGAAGCCACATGAAAGAAAGGTTGGCAATATGGTTAGCCGGAGATGAGAAACAGCAAGATGAAAGTACTACTCTCGAAGGTGACGAAAAAACGGATCCCAGTTATGTGCCAACGTTAGATGATGCAGCTTCCGATGCTGAAACAGACTTAGCCATATAGGAAGTATGTATGACGGTGATGAGGACTTGGAAGAATTGTATAAAGGCGCTGCAGCACACTCGTCAAGCTCTAATATATTGTACATGTCGAAAAATGTAAAGTTTTGGTGATGTATTCCACCAGTTACTGCTAGGCCTCGAGCACAAAACTGAGTAACTGTGGGCCGTGAAGGTCCAGTTTCAGGAACCGTAAGAGATCCGGTATTCATATTTATATCTCTAACAACACCAGCGATAGTCACATTAATTATTCATGCAACAAATCGTAATGTGGAGGAGACATGCCACCAATGGTCTAAGGAGAATCCTGAAAAGTCACAGCAAACGTGGACCAGAGCCCATGCCGTATCTTCTTCAAGTCGACCATCTTGTTGGACAAAAAGTAGTGAAAAACACGGTTTCATTGCATGCATTGTAAAAAGCGGGTATGCTTACAGCATTTCCATGCCAGGTACTCGTGTATTGAATGCCGCACGTAAAATTTGTTTCATTACTTTTGACTAATAAAATACCATATATAGTTAGCTAAAGTTTAAATAAATGTGTTTTTATAGTTAAATTTCAGTTTTTCCCAGTATAAAACTCTTTTACACACACTTTTAGGACAACACCATGTGTATTTCCATACAAAACCCATATAGGTCTGCACAGACCTGGTTATACCGTTTAGCGCCAAAAAGTCCTTATACCTCGGAGGGTTAAATGAGGCATGAAAATATTTTGTCTTTGTAGCTCAAACGCAATTTTATATGATTTTGAGATCTATCAAGGCAAGGTACAATAATTGGCGAAAAAAGCTTGGATTCTGTTCAGAATGTTGTCATTCATCTGACAAAGAGTTTCCAACAATAAAAATTTTAAGATATTTTTTGAAAATTATTTTACAACTCTGGCTATATCTCAAGCAACGTGGAATATGAGCAATGGGGACGATTAGAGGTAAGAGAGTAGGAACAATCATACTTTAGTCCGAAAAAGATATCAAAAAACTCGGACGAGGAAGTTTTGACTTCTGCGTTGTAAAAAACGAAAATCTTATAAGCGTTAGGTGGCTGGATGGGGGCGTTGGATAGCTTTTGTCGACCACCACTCCTGGTCAGCTGATGATGACGGCAAATGGAATGAACATGGCCTACGACACCAATTTATTGTATTGAATTGACAAATTATGAGCTGACGACTGCAGTATTCCATCACCGTAGTATGCCAGAGTGACGGCTGGCTGAAATGGCTGATGGGTTAGTGCTGTATTCGCCCCCATCCTGACAAAAGTGTGGCTATGCTCCCTGTACGTCCTGAATATGTTGCCTCCACGGTGGTGGTACACTCTTAGTTGAGGGAGACTCGTCTTGCATCGAGATCCTGGCTCTGAACACAGGTACTCATAAGGTTAGCGGCATAAGGTTTCAGGATAGCGGCTGGGAGCGGGGACCCAATCGCATAGAAAATTAAAATGATCGCTAACGCGAAAAAACAAGATGAATAAGAGAAAAATACAGCGCTGTGAAACGAAAAGAGCAAAATGCAGCTCCAAGAGGAGCATTTAAGAGAAGCAACTTGCTGCAAATGACACCACCCACGCCGAACCAGCGTATAGCTGGTCGACAGGAGAGCACAGACTCTTGAACAGGCGAAATTTCGAGTAGTAGTACTAGAGCACCACTTGTTGCAGAAATTTCGACAAGTGGAAGTATATCCGGCGCACCATCGAACGCGGCCTAAGGGGAACAAAACAGAGGTTCCTTTTAGTAAAGAGAAAACGTGGCAGACCGTCACCAAAAAGAGCGGTAAGAAGAAAAAGGACCGCAAGAAGAATGTAGCCGAGAGAAACGGCAGAAACAATCTGAAATCGCAACGCACAAAACCGGATGCGCTGATATTTAAACCAGCAGTGGGATACAGCTATGCAGGCATACTGAAAGACACGGAATGGAGCCATCCTCTTAGTGTTTGGAAGAGGGGAACAGATCAAACCTGACTTCGTCCAACAGAGACTCCGAGAGATACACGTGTCGTAAGAGCCAAATATAAGTTATATTTAGTACCAGCCAGTGTCAGATGTTAACCCAGAATTCGGCAGCAGACCAGCACTGAGCCTGGAAAGCTATCTATGCAAAATAAACATAGATAGCTAAAAAATAGTCACTAGCCATCTACAGAAAAAAACAATATCCTATCCTAATCCAACCTAGTTGACCGTTAAAATAGAGCATAGCATTAACTCCTAACTCTAACTCTTTGGCTTCCAATAACTAATACTTTTTTCGAATTTGGATTTAAAATTATTAATTCCTACCGTAATCTATATATACACAATTTATACAAACCCTAGAACATTCATGCCGCTTCCAGCAACTTTCATTTCTTAATTACACCAAAATTAAATCACAATATCGTTTGTTTAGAGTCCATACAATGTGCATTCTAACCCCAACAAATAAGTAGTACAGATAGTTTTGACCATTATACAAAAATTTGATTCTAACTCTAAATTGAAAGCATAACCTTTGATTCAACAATTTTTTTTTTCTCGTGACTTAAAACAGAAAAAATATATGTAAGCGAAAAATCTTAAATATTAACACAAAAAAAAAAAAAACGATGTAACTTGAATTCAACGCCAACAAGCAGAAGGCCTTCAGCATCGTTTTTTATTTGCAAATCTTTAAATTATCATTGTTGTTATTACTATACATACTATTTCATTGATAATGCTTTTTATTATTTTCATTCTTATTTGATATTGGTGGTTTTTTGATTGTGTACCACAACATTAATGTTTTTTTTTCTCTCATTAGAATCTTTTATGTACATAGCATATACTAGAAGTACATGCAAGTTTTTTATTAATGCGATTCGTACAATTATGAATTAAAAGTACGTGGTTGTCAACCATAATACTCAATATGCATACTCAAATTATTTAAGAGAAATAAATTTTATAATCGAAGAGAAATGAATTGATCTAAATACATAGCATACAGTTGAATTTAACAATGATAGTGTAATTCCAAGGGTATGGTTGGAAAATGTTCGGGATATTCGAAAATACAGAATATCTATTATTCTATAGCCTAAGCCGAATATCACGGTGGGGTGGGTTAAAAGGTCTAGCTATTACATCTTAGCTAATATTACTAGTAATAACCGAACCTTTACTGAGTATAGTGTTTAGTGAGATATATACGGGCCTTTAAATCGCACGTAAAATTTATCTTATTGTATGGAGATGGTCCATTGGAACAAGAACCTTGCCCATACCTCCCGATGTAGCTAGCTATCCAGTACGTGCGTACTGTTCCTCAAGAGAGTCCATTAAACTTTATCGAACATCAGAAAACCATTACATCGCAAAGCTCATTCATCAATCTGGCAACACTGCCTGAACAGAATACAACGTGCTTGATTTTCTGTGATAAAATAATTAAAATAACATAATTTTACTATACATTTATATAACGATTCAGACAAAAGTTGTGAGCTTTTGTTATGTCTTCGCAAAAACGTAAGAAACTATGGGGCAAAAACCCCAAGTTCAAACTCTCCAGAACATTGGACGGAAATTGCAGCACTTCCAACAAATTCAGTCTATTTCGCTGATGATATTGATGATGATGAGGTATTACCTATCAAAAAGAAAGTCCCTCCGATCATTGTGGACAACTCGCATAGCTTCTCTGCAGTGTTGGGGTTAATTGGTGACAAGAGAATGTCGGTGGGTACTAAAATAATGTTACACAGATTAGAAATAGATTTAAATAAAACGACAATGTGGATATATGTACTTGGCAGCACTGACAATAAATCTATAGTTGTCAAAATGTTACAACCCTGGTCAACACTATATAGATAATATTCAAATTAACGGGAATGGAATACTCCAGAATATACAAGATCATTCGAGACTGTGTCAATAAGTGTAAACAACAACAACAACAAACCTAGCAACATATATGCTAAGAGATGTTATTCTTAATGATCTTGTATGCAAGTATTCGCTGCTAATAAAGCTAAACAGCATTGTCATCTATACAAACACACAGGTCAAGTAAAATACAACCACCATGCCAAGAAATTTCGCGAGGTTACCAGACGACGTCATTTTTGCTATATAAAGGCGCTGCCAGAGCTCAGCGAGAGTTAGTGTGATTTCAAATATAAAGGAATTAACATCGCTAAGTGTTGAGTAGTACAAATACTCGTGTTAATAACGTAATAAATAAAGTGGTGCCGAGGTGTCTCTGCTGTTACGCGAAGAAGGCTT
The DNA here is from genome assembly GCA_963675445.1 of Linnaemya vulpina. Classification (NCBI taxonomy): domain Eukaryota; kingdom Metazoa; phylum Arthropoda; class Insecta; order Diptera; family Tachinidae; genus Linnaemya; species Linnaemya vulpina. The sequence goes on along the minus strand of OY776280.1, from coordinate 39,258,355 downwards.
TTGCCGTCCGGTGGCGTTGGATACCGTTGGCACAGATCCCATCTCACCGGCCAACCTGCCGGAGTTCGAGGCGCCAAGGGGAAAGAAAGTCCCTCGAACTGTAAGCGGTTGCACATGGGAAGCATAGGTGGCTTTCGACGTTTCCTAAAAGCCACATGTGGTGTACATAAATGCAAATACCGCGGCATTGCGATCCATGAACAGGTAGAAACTACCGATGAGGGCGAGGCAGTAGTCTCAGAGGGCCACTTCCCAACTGTAAACCAAAAGGGAGGACTTAATGCCGGGCCTGTAATGATAAATGGCATAGACAAACGACAGTGGTTGGACCAGTACAACGACGCCGACGGGTGGTTCAACATGCAGAAATATTCGATAACCCGTCAAAATGAAGGAGCTTCACAGTCCGAAATCCAACGTGAGTTGCATCCTTTTGCAGAGGAGATAAAACGCCAGGCTATAGCCAAGTCGCGTTATAAGTGGAGAGATATCGAGATAATGTTGCCTCCGCTGAAAGACTGTGAGTTCGAGGATGAGCAGGAAAGGGTAATCCTCCCCCAGAGGAGGTGCGGACCAGACAGCCGATGCTGAGCGAGAGACTCTAGCCGAAATTACGGCCGATGTAGAACAGGCCAATGCTGCGGGAGGATTAATCTTTTCCGGTAATGTTGAGGCTGTCTGGGAAATGTTGGCCGATGAGGGAGCGGCGCCTTTAGCAGGCCTTTCCCACCTCTAGATAGAACAGCGATCTCTGAAGTAGTCAATAGTTAACGCCCTACATGAGCCTAATCCCAGATTGGCCAATACTAGAGAGATGTCAGCAGCCGAGAAGTCGATGCTGGCAAGTATGCCAGCTAAGGGCTTAGTTGATAAGGTGAAGCAAACATCCATCGGCGTACCCACACCTGGCGGCAGCCCGGGCCAACCTGTCGAAGTTAAAGAGAAACGCGTCAGAACGAGAGAAGACACACTGGCGTACCGGGCAAAGACATATGCCGAGCAGATAAAGGACAATCCTAAACAGATCCGGGCACTCCTCGCAATGGCGTACCAGAACCGGTTATAGGTAACCACTGTATGTAGGTTCTTGCGGAGGCTGAAAATCGGCATTGATGAGGTAGAAGGAGCTGAGAACCGCGAGAAGAAGTGATTAGCTGTGGCGACGTCCCAGATCGTGGGGGCCTGGACGTCGAGGGATTCCGGCCCCACCGTCGTAAGAGAAGCAGATAAGCAGGTATCTGGTAGTATGCAGGAGGAGGTAGACATGGGCTCTGTGGTCGAGTTTCGTTGTCGCATTGCGAAGGCAATGTGCGCAACCGGCATGGCCGTTACGATTACGGAGCACGACGTTTGCATCCACTGTTTGCTGGCAGGAACTGACGCTGCTGACAGAAAAACGGAGGGCCGTTATAGCGGCTACGGAATTGACCAGCTCCGAAGTCTAAATCTGGCCAGATTAGCTAAGACCGACAGCGAGAGATGGTTGCATGCAAGTGCTGCCATTCATAATAAAGAACAACATGCTGCTAATGGAAACATAGAGTTTTCCATCGACGCAAAGGTGGATCGTGCAGCAGCAAGTTTTGCTGCGATAGACTTGTCTACCGCACTGCCTGCATCCAGATCAGTGGTTGTGAGTACTGATAGTGCAGCGTTGCGCGAGGCGCAGGAGAGAATGTCGGCATACCACCATACGGGTGCAGGACACAAGATTTAACAAGGTTACCGGCTGTTTATGGTACTATGCATCGCTGTCATCGCTACCGCAAGAAGCAATACCACCTCTAGGTCTTCGAATGGAATTCCGGGAAAAAAATTTTAAATGGAAAAAGCTACAGGTAGTTTCAAAGATATCCATAAACAAAATATATGGAAGCAATAATTGAAATGATTTTACATATGTACATATACAAAAATCTTTAGTTTGGAATCGATGATGACACAATTTCTGTCAAATCAAAAGTTGATAACTGGCTAATAGATGGAGATAACTTTAAGGGAAAACGTGTTTTAAATGAGGTAAAATCGACATCGTATTATATATAATATATTTATTACAATTCTATGTTTTTATTATGAATATTAGCGTTTGGAAATCATATTAATGCAATCATCTAGCAGGTCTTTATTGGAATTTAAAAATAAAAATTTAAGTACCGAGCAAAGAAATTCTGTTATCAAAATAATAGTTGAAGAAGCTATAACTTAAGATATTCATTCCCTCGTGTTGTTAGATATAATTAATTTATTATTTAAATCAAAATATTCCCTCAGTGATTTAGAACAATTGAAACTATTAGTAAAAAAGTAACATACTTTGTATACTGAATATTTTGGTCCATTAAAGCCAAAACACCATTTTCTTGTGCACTACGCAACCTCAATACAGAAATGCGGACCTTTAAAATACATATGGTGCATGCGTTTTGAAGCAAAACACAAAGAAGCAAAAATTTATTTTAACAGCATAGCATCCCGCAAAAATCCTGCATACTCCCTAGCAATTAAAGATGATTTGAAATTTGCCAACTTCTTACTTCATCACAAAAAAGGCTTAGACCAAATATTTACATGTCATTCATTAAATTCTAAAAGCGAAATTGAAAAACGATATTTAAATATAATAAATAATATGAAAAATCTGTGCTCTGGAGAATATGAGTTATGTAGCGATTTAACTTTCAAAGGAACAAGGTATAAAACATCATATTATTTAGGAACTAACTCGGAAGAATTCGAATTATATAAAATAAAACATTTCATAATAGCAAGTGGTAAACAAGTTTTTATTGTATGTGAAAACATAGCAATTAAAAAATTTTACCCACATTTTAGAGCATATGAAATTGGTTCTGCTACCAATAATATAATTATAAAAAATTTATCAGAGTCTGATACCCCTCCATTACATTTATATCCCCTCAACAACGGAAAAACATACACTCGAATACATAATTTGTTCTAAAAATTCTTTACATAATTATAATAAATATTTCAGTTTAAATAAACATTTATTTTTTGTGAATTATATTGTTTATTTTATTTTTTTAACATATGATAAAAATATATTTGCAAAATATTACTCAGTTTTACTTTTTGTCATAAAATAATTTTGATGTGTTTATCTATAGTACTTTACATAAAGATGCAAAAGTAATTAGCTGCATTGCATATACTTACATATACACTAAGACTTCAAAATATCATAATTTTGTAATATAAAAAGTATTATATTGTTATCTTCAATAATTTAAATAATAAGAATTGATCCAAATAAAAAAATGAAAAGTGAATATAAAATGTTTCATGCCAATGAACAAGTTAGGAATTTTTGATTCAATCTCGGTGCTTTTTAAGGCAATCTCGTTTTCGGCTTATACGAATTGGGGATTAAATTAAACTTGAAATTCTTGAATCAATCTCGTTTCGGCTTATTTCAAGTACGAATTTGGGATTAAATCGAACTTGAAATTCTGGAATCAATCTCGTTTTGGGCTTATTTCAAGTACGAATTCGGGATTAAATCGAGCTTGCAATTCTTGAATCAATCTCGTTTTCGGCTTATTTCAAGTACGAATTCGGGATTAAATGGGGCTTAAAGTAAGTATTTAGCACTTGAAAAATCCGTACTTGAATCAAGTATTCTGTACTTGATTTCAGAAAAGTCGTACTTACCGTACTTTTGACACCGCTTGGGATTGATTTAAGTACGGATTTTTATTTTGAGTGTAGTTGAAGAAACTAATTTATATCTTATGCAAACCAATCCCAAGTCATGTATAACTTACACTGAAGCCGATATGAAGAAGTTTTTTGGCATACTTTTATATATGTCAGAAATTTAACAGCCCAAGGTCATACTGGTCACCAATGTATGGATATGAGCCAATTTTTTCAACAATTCCTGTAAACAAATTCGAAAAGATCAAACTTTCACAACACTTCAGCAACAATGAACATCACAAGTCTGTGGGACATACATCCCCAATATGACAGACTTTATAAAATCCGCCCTATAATCTCGTACCTCAATGAGAGGTTTTCCACATTTCCAATATAACAAAGGCTATCTGTAGATGAGCAGATGTGCTCTACAAAAATAGGACACTTTTTAAAGCAATGTCTACCTGTTGTACGAAATTCTTCTAAAACAATTTTTTATTTAATTGTAATAATTGAATTATTTCTTAGCTTCTTATTCTTAATGCAAAGCAATGGTGCCTATTTAAATGTAGCGAAGTGTAGGCCTATTGTTCTTAAAATTTATAATATAAAGCTTTTACTCAATGTTACGATAAGCGTAAACACATAATCTTGTCATTGATACTCATTATTAGCAACAATGAGTAACTCAACTTAAGTAGAGATATATTAATTAACTAAGTTATGTGTACACACATGTACATATCAATATATCTCGTAGTCAGTTAATATTGTGTATATATATTGTGGCTAGCAGTTCTTTACTTGATATTATGTATTTTATATCTACTAAAAGAGCTTGAACGTAATTTCTACAAATTGCATATTATTTATTAAACTCAGCATTGCATTAAATATTTAGTAATTTCTTCTTTCTTTCTGTTCTTTACTTCGAAGCTGTAAGATAATATTACTTAACTAATATATTCAATACATAAACAAATTTAATAAACTGTACTATACTTAAAATCTTATATTTTTCTTTACACCAAATCTATATACTACCTAATAAACCACACAAATGGGGCATAAATTGTATGTTCTTTCCAACCTGATGGGATATGCTTATAAGTTCGAAGTTTATTCTGGACAAGAGAACTTAACAAAAGTTTCAGATGAGCCAGATCTTGGTGCTACGGGAAATGTTGTACTTCGGTTGCTTCCGGAAGTTCCAAATATAAAGAACCATATAATTTACTTCGACAATTTCTATACATCGTTGCATTTAGTACACTATCTAGCTAAGAAAGGCATTTACACTGTGGGAACTGTGCAACAAAATAGAATTCCAAAGAACAAATTGCCAGATAAAAGATTTCATGAAAAAATCCGTACCTAGGGAAAGTTATGAAGAGAGAGTTTCCACATTTTAGGACAATAAGGTAGTAACCCTTTTATCAACGTATGCTGGGGATTTGCCTGTTGCTGAAGTAAATAGATTCGACAAGTTCAAAAGAGAGAATGGCTTAACACAATTAGATTTTTTTAAATTGTTTAATAATTTTTTCTTTGAGCTAAAGCATGAATTACATCACTGTGATTTATTCTACAAAAAAAGATAAAATCATGAAAAGAAGGGTTAAATATATAATAGTAAACGTTTTATTTTAAGCCTTATAGAAATAATAGACAAACTGTTGACTATAGCAGGTGTCCTAATATAACATTGTAGTTGTTATACAACTGCCCCATATAATGGAAACACTGCCACAGAGTCCGAAACAATCCCGAATTCCGGTTTGATCTACTGTATATATACCATAAACATAAACAAACGCTAAACATAAAATATTTCAATTAAAAAAGATAAAGTATTTAAGAACCCTAAAATCAATGAATTGTGCTTCGGATGATTAGTAAAGGAATTAATTTCAAAGTACCTAGCAGAAAGAAAATAAAATAAACAGAAAAACTCTTTCATAATATATACTAGGCAGCCGCAGAGAGGACCCTAGTGGGTAAAGAATGTGTGCGCCTTGTAAAAATACTTTTTTTTTTTATCATATAAACGCATGGATTCGTAAGAGCACGTGTACAGATAACGCCTAGTGTGGCTCGAGCGAGCTTCAATCATATAAGAAGGAAAATAAGTCCTAGAATTTTCGAGAACATCCAAAAGTAGTAGATGAACACTAGCATCTCTTCAACATCACTTTATGAAGCAGAAAAACAGAAATAAAACTCACATAGCCTGCACAGGACTTAGGACAAAAATTACTGGGTAAATTATACACTAAGAAAAAATCGCAACTTAAAATCGACGGATATCGTTGTTGCAAATAAAATTTTTAAGCTTTGAACATTTCAACTTTAAATTGAAGCAGCGACTCCAGATGAAGTAGGATATTATCTGGATGGAACAGGAAACATCTCCGACTATAATGCTCGTAATTAGTACTCGCAGTTGCAAGGCGAATTGCGCATCATCATGCAAGATGGGATTTGTAGAACGTTCGTCAGAGTTGATCCCGTAACACATATAATATACGAGACATTACCATCACCTATCTATCGATGATGTACCTGTTAGGGTATCGACATAGGCTGTTTCTACAGGAATGCGACTACACCATCGAACATCGATCGAGAACCAGAAAGAGAACTAATTCAAATGGCACACCGGCAAGGACACTTTGCTGTGCGTAAGACAAGAGAGCTAGGGGAAAGATAATTCTACATCCCGAAACTAGAGGCAAAAACAGAAGCCGTGGTAAAAAGCTGTTTAGAATGAATGATCGTGGACGCCAAAATGGGAAGGAAGACACTCTTCACCCGATATACAAATCGGACCGACCCTACACAACCTACCATATAGACCACGTAGGACTTATGGAGGCTACCCATAAGATGTACAACCACATCCTAGTAATCATCGATACCTTCACCAAATTCCTGCTATATCAATGCCATTCCCTCTCCCTCCCTCTAATACTGACGCAATAAAATAACTCAAGTTCAAATTAAACTTCAAGCGACAACGCATCTTGCAATAAACAACATTTAAAAAAATTATTTATACGAGATTTAATTTTGATAGTGAAAAGGAAATATTCATGATGTATACACAGAACGCCTGCTCCTCTACCAAAAACAATCGTATGGAAGTCACCAAAAAGCAACTACAAAATACATTCTCAATTTGGAATTATAGGCATGAAAAATTTCCAAAACATGCAAAAGATGAGAAGAAAAATGCAAAAAGCGCAGCAGTCGCAGCCTGTAATGCAATTGGCTATTAACGCCATGGAACTAAAATGAAATCTCAGCACGAATTTTTTAAAGACTAAAATGTGTCGAGAACATTTTTAATATTTAAATCCAGTGATTATTTTTAATGATGCCACAATTGTGAATTTTAATTTTAAATTTTATATAAATAAATTTGTAAAACAGTTTAAAAAAATATTTTATTTGCTAGAATAAATAAGAAAATTTTTAATAAAAATAATTTTGTATTAAAAATAATTTTGTTGATATTATTATTTGAGAGGATGCAGAGGGGTTTTATTATTATAAATGATTTGCGACTAATCGATAGAAATAACAGGGGACAAATTGCGGAAGGCACTCGATCAAAATTTCGAATGCCTCGAGAAATATATCGCAATCGATCAACAACTTCGAGTCGGTAAATTTCTAGAAATTTTAAAAAACTTAGAAAAATAATAATTCTTTAAGAGATGGTTTTAAAATAACTTTTAGACAGCTTTACCGATCAATTACAGAAACAAATCAACCCTAAAGATTGAAAACCCGTGTTGGCAACTGCAAATGCGGTTAATCCGTTCGTGAGATAAAAACGCCCAAGTTATATATTCAATTAATTAGTGTTCTCGATCCCTTTAAAGGAGACGAAAAACTACATCAGTCCACAATAATCGCATGAAATTAGAAATCGGTTTATTAATGCAAAAGTAATAACATTTTGAAAATTCAATTAGTGTTGAAGATTAAACCAAATCGAAAATTTTATACCAGGCAATTGACATGTTTTGCTCCAAAATAGTAAACAACAAAATTTTTTTTTATAAATTAAAAATTTTTGATATATTTGAACAAAATTAATTAGCACTAAAAATTATAAAAGTCAAAAAGGAGCTACGGAGCCCCAAAATCACAAAAAACACGTTTTAATTGCTTTACGGCTAGCGGGAAATTGCAGGGATGGCCTTTGGAGTCAACCATTTCCTAAAAATTTTGCTTTTATAAAATTTGTACATGCTTTTTATCTCATTTTTTAAAGGAACAGGTTATTTACAGGGATGGAAAAGAAATCTTATTAGAAGAATACAAAATTTTATTCGTGTTAGTACTGATGGCTGTACCCAACCAAGTGTAACGGCAGCAAGGAGGTTATAGAGAAGTTGGGGAAGCAATCCGCCATTTTCGGAAATCCACAGCGTATAATATCAGACAGAAGAACGACTTTCACGGCGAATGAATTCAAAAAGTATTGCCAGGAGGAAATTATTCAACATCTGCTAATCGCCACGTGGGTTCCGAGAGGATATGGCCAGGTGGAACGTCTGAATCGGATAACAGTGCCCATATTAGCCAAGATGTGCGCCAAAAATCCGAACCACTGGTATAAGTACGTAGACAGAGTTCAACATAGCCTGTCATGCAGTACTCAGAATACTCCATGCAGACTGATGACTGGGGTCCACATGAAAACCAAAAGAAACGTCGAAATAACGAGCATCCTGGAAGAGTTATCTATAACCGAACTACGCGGACAGAGGGATCATTTGCGCGATGAAGCCCGCAAGAATATTCCTAAAATGGCGGAAAACCGACGAACATTTGATAAGAGAAGAATCCCCGCCACATCCTACAAAATAAGCGACCAGGTAGCCATGAAGCGCTCCCAATACAGTTCCGGAATGAAGCTAAGCCCGAAATTCTTAGGCAGGTACAAAGTTATAGCAAAGGCAAACCACGATCGCTAGGAGGTCGAACAGATTGACGAGGGAGAGGGAACGAGGAAGTGCTTCACTGTTGCCGAATATATGAAGCCATGGAATCCAGCTTCGGGACGAACCCAGCGTCAAGACATAGGAATGCAAAGAACATGAACAAAAAAAAAACAAGGGGCAAGACCATGAACAAGAAAAAAATGAAAGGCAGTTGGTATACGGTCGCAAGCTAAACTACCTTCTGACCGGTTGCTGCCTGCGGACGTTCCTGATGGATCAACGGTTGGTATGGCGGTCCTCTGTAGCCGACACACCCCGTAGCTAGCAGAATAATTAAATAAATAAGCATTGGAATAAAGTTGAAATCTGTGTGGTGTTTTTTTACTCCACGGTCATCAACTATAAATTTTTATAACGAACTCTGGTAGCAGTGAACCTACCCCAGCTAAAGGTGGAAAAACACGCCATTGTAACGACGTTTATTTTTTTAACTTTTTTGTATTTTCCTACTTTTTTGTATTACTAATTTTATATAAATAAAAAAACGGAGAAGGCCGATACCATAGCTATGAGCTTGAAGCCCTTGCCATAGTGAAAATGCTTGAACGCTTTAGAATTTACCTTCTGGGTAAATCTAACGGATTGCTCAGTTGTTGCCAAAGTAAAAGCGAACAAGGAGCTAAATCCAAAGATTGCCAGATGGTGGATGCGACTTCAAAAGCTTGATTTTGATCTTATACATCATGAAGGGAGTCGTATGGCACACGTTGATGCCCTGAGCCATGCCCCAGACCAACCGTCAAATGAAATAGAACCTGCCGGATTTATTATGAAAGTCACCGCTGAAGTTGATGCCTGGGTTGTTACAATGCAACTAAAGGACAAAAGATTACTCAAAAGAATTGCCGTACTGAAGGGTGAGTCAGGTTCCGACCAAGAAAAGAAAATTAAATCCGAATATTGTCTGCGAAACCACACAGACTTACCGCAAGGATGAAGATGGTCCAAAGTTAGTCATACCAAAAGACATCCGATGGAGAATCGTAAAATATTCTCACGATGATATGGGTCATTTTGGGTTGGACAAAACTATCCAACGAATTCGACAGAAATTTTGGTTCCTGAAAATTAGAAAATATACCAAAGATTATATTGCCAGCTGTATCACATATTGCTACAACATTATGGAGAAGTACAACCGATACCTTTTCAGACCTTACATATCGATGATTTAGGTCCTTTTACGAATAGAAAAAGAGGACAATGTGACGTTCTTGCCATATCCGACTCGTTTAGCAAATATTTAATCGTGAAAGCAGTACGAAATACAAAAACAGGTCCAGTAATCTGCGCTTTGAACGAGATAATATCGTATTTTGGTCTTCCCAAGTGTATCGTCAGCGATCGTGGTACCACTTTTACGTCTAAGGCATTTGAAGATGTCTGTGATCACAACTCAATCAAACACGTGAAAACCGCTGTTCGTACTCTCCTATATCCGAACAACCGTTGATAATGCGAGTCACTGCGATCTCACATTACGTGAGCTCCAATGGGACGTGAATTCCCAAATCAACGCAACATCTGGTTTTACCCCCAACGAACTTGTGTTTGATTTTAAACTCCTCGATATTACTAATAACCACTTGGTAGCCGTCATCCATGATGACATTATTGAAAAGAGCATTCCAATAGCCAACAAACGAGATACTGCCGTCGAAAATATTCAGAAAGAACTAGCAAAGTGGGAGGAACGTTTCAACTCGAAGCATAGAACACCTACACAATATACCGAAGACGATCTGGTGGTAATTGAAAACGAAGCGCCTGCCACAGGTGACTCAAGAAAACTTGAACCGAAATTCCGAGGCCCGTATAAGATTGCGCAAGTTTTGGGTAACGACCGTTACATGATTGAAGATGTTCCAGGAATTCAATTGACCAATCGCAAGTTTTTTTCTGTTCACTCAACCGATAAGATTAGGCCGTGGTGCAGGAGTTGTCCAACCTTAGTCAGAATAGCGAGTTTGTACATGTTGGGTGACCCTGTAGTTGATCTCGCAATGAACTGCAACATGAAATTCATTCTCATTAAATATATTAGAAAATAAACCGGTAACGGTTTCACAAGATAACCATAAAAATAAATTAGTTTTCCATCACAAAAAGTTACGAGAAAACCATATCATAACATTGAATTGGCGAAACGATTTTATTATATTTATTTTTTGGAAACTCTGCAGTTAATTTCCCTCAGATTTTTTGTGATTGTTTCAAAAAGAACCTTATTCTTTTCAGATATATAATATTAAAAGGGTAGGAAAGTTTAGTAAAACTTTATAGCCTAATGACTAAAATAGATTCTTGAAAAATTAAAAAAAAATTTTTTTGGCAGTGTCAAACTTTGAACCAAAATAAAAATATCTTGCTAAATTCAACTAACTCGTTTTTAAATTTCCGTTAATAAAATTACATTTAGAGTTTTCTGGGTTATTTTCTTCCTTTTTTGTTAAAATTTTTGACACAAATTTTAATTGATAAAAGTTTCAATAAGGTTATAAATATAAATAAATTTGTTTTTAAGCTCTACAACAAGCGCGAAAAACTTTTCAAATAAATAAGAGACTTACATATGCACAATCTTATGCGTACATATTTATATGTAAATTAAGCGCATTTTTTAAATATCACGTTTTCGAAACTATCAATCTAATGCGTAGCCAAAAGTATTTCAAGAATACCCTAAAGACAAATTAGTATTTTAGAAAAAATTCTACTTACTCGATACCAAAAGTATTTGTTTCTTCAACAGCTAATAATAATTTTTCATAGAGTAGTTCCGGCGTTGGATATGGTGGCAAATCTAAGCGATTAAAACATGTATGAGCTCTGGGCAAAGCGTTAGGTTTTCCCCACTTTTCGATGCAAAATCTTCTGGGACCAGTAGAACCCCTGAGTGCCGAAAATCCTTCATAAGGTATGCTGGAGGTACCGGTGACAAACTGTAATAACCGAAGTCTTTGTTCATTTGTAAATTTTTCAATCACTTGCCAAAACCATGTTATGACTTGATGATTATCATGATAACCCGAACGATATTCAGTATTTAGACGCCAATCGTTTATATCGATTTCAGCCGTGCCAGCTATAACTAGTTCCAGTTCTCGTGCATCAAATACCGAAACCAAACGAGAATCAACGACTTCATAGAAGCCACGTACTAATGATTCTGTTTGCTCTTGCACTCCCCTCTCTAAACGCCATTTGATCATACGCTCGAGGTATTCTTTTTTATTCTTCTCATTAACTATTATATTTTTGCCACCCGGCTTAAGTTCTCTTTCCACTACACGCCCTAACAACTCTTCTGTTACGCAGAATGTTAATCCCAAGTCTATACCAGTTCCTATGTCATTATCACGTATCCATTGTAATGACTGATGAAATTCATTGTCCAATGATTCTAAATCACTTAAAGCTACGGGAAGTCTCAATAAGGCTTTGTAAAATGGTCGTGTAAAGAAGGCATCCAATAGATATTGATGAACCAAGGCCAAACCTAAGACACGGCCACTGAAGCGGAACCAATCGTGACAGTTGTCTACAAAAGCTGATAATGGCGACACTTGTACAGTATAAGTGTCATTGGCTGAGTATTCAAATAGGCCATAGTATGGATTGAACAGTTCACGCGATAATAAGAAGAAAAATTCTCTAGAAAAGGGAAAATTTACAAATAAAAATTTTTTGTTATTTTAATAACATAAGGGCAAAAGGAATTCTAGATACAAAATTATTGTCCAAGTATTTGCTACTAAACTTTATTTCACTCACCTAGATGGTCCACCATAGTCGAGACCCTCTTCGGTGTCCCATAAGACCGCCAAGCGGCCTCTTTGTAAGTCTTTTTTGTTGGCTGACATAATACGACGAAATGCATCTTCTAGCAAATGTGTTCGACGTATTTGTAACCTAAAAATGCAATCACATCAAATAAATGTATTCATTTTAGAAATTAGTTTTCTATATTTTAACTCACTTTAATTTGTGTGGTCCTTGGCCGTAACCTTTGGACTCCAATTTTCGATAAAAGCATCTTAATTTCGCCTCAAAATCACGTCGAAATGGTGGTGGAGCCCTTTGTATCATACGCGAATTGAGTATGGGCGAACCCTGAGGGCTTCGTTCTTCTATGGGCACGTAGCTCATAATCTCTTGTTCGAATAGGCTTAAAATAGAAAAGACAATAACCATAAATTACAGAGTTACCAAATGCACATTTTCTAAAAATAAATGGTGTATATGAGAAGAAACATTAAAAAGCACTTACAAATATGTTATTTAATTTCTTCGTTTAATCAACTGAAATTAACCGATTTAACTGTTAGTCGAAAATAGTTAATGCAAATAGAGGCTGTTGTGTAGTTAAACTGTACTGGCTTATTGTTGAAACAGTCACCAGTCCTTATCAGTGAAACCCCACTATTTTAGATTAGTACTATTAACTAGGTAGTTTTTTAGGGGCCACTAGTGATTCACTAATGCATTTTACTAGTTCTAATGTACTAGTCTCGTACTAATTAGTACTTTTATATAATTGATCCCGAGAGTTTCATAAAAGAGATTAAAAGACTAAAATGCACTAATTCTTAACAATCGTTTCTTTTTAATATTAAATATTAAAAGAAATTTTCCTTATCTAACAGTTTTTAATAAATTTTCTCAATTATCAGTTTCACTTAAAGTTTTCTTGCATTCACTTTCAATTGTGAGCAAAACCGATTGATTTTTTACTTCCGATTTTGTGACAAATACTTGCCAGAGTAATCACCGACTTTCTTTTAAATCAAGCCGCCGCTTTATTGAGAATGTCGCCAAACATTCATCTATAAAATAGACAAAATTGGTAACTTGGAGACACTTGTCCTCAGGATTTCTTCGTTAGTGAAATTTATATGTATACAAAAACAAAAGTGCAAATATTTTTACTCTCATTACTATTTTTTACTGAATTTAATTTGGTTTTCGTCATAAACAAAACAACGCATGAATTTCTGTATGTTTGTTCGGTGAACAAATTGTTTAGAAAAAGAAAGAAAATTTTTTTGAAATTTGTTTTGCTTTTATTAATGAAAACGATTAAAAAAAAAAGTAGGGCCCCAATGTTCAAGCTTAAAATTATATGTTTTGAGTTAAAATTATTTAAAATATATTAAAGTGATTTAAAATATATTAAAATCATTTAAAATATATTAAAATTATTTAAAAGAATTTCAGATTCTTGTATAAAGTACAACCAAATTAAACAATTGACTATAAATAATTTGTGAATTAATGGAAAACTTACACAGCCCAAACAATATAAGCAGCCTTTGAGAAAAATCCCATTGTTTACAAGATGGTTGAAGTTATAAAATAACATAAATGAATTCAAACGCAGCATACACGAAGCAATTAATAGTTGAATATGACACGAGGAATAGTAGTTATTATTTGTACAATTGAACAATATTTGCATTATAAATATTCTTTTACATAGTTCGGTTTATGATTTTGTTTTGACTAACGATTGTTTTATAAAATTCGTTGCAATTTAATGTCGCGCATTATTCTTTGATTACAGTCAGAGAATATTATGAATCGAATATAAAAATATAAAAAAATTAACGATAAAACAAATATTATCTTCCTTTTCCTGTTTGGCGTATTTGCCTTCAAAATTTGACAGTTTGTAATAGATTAAAGACAAAAAGTTTTATTAAGTCTATTACAATATGTCGAATTTAAAGGCGAAAAACGCCAAACACAACGAGGATGAATACATGTATATGTACATATGTATGTGAAAAACGATTGATGCTGTAATTTTCCGCTAATTTTAATCGCAACGCTACCGGAACCTGGTTTTTGTGCTATTCTATGCTTTTGAGCTAAAACACTATTACATTAATTTTCAAATCCGCCGATTCCTCCGTGATTAGCTGTGATTGATGTGCGATAGAAACGTTGAGAACACTAACTGATCAGATACATAACTTCGGAGTTTTAAAAAAGTCCTGATACGCTTCGCTTGTATGTTCGCCACTCTGTACTAATACAAGGCTGTTGGTGTGTTTCATATTCTTATTTTCCCATAATGTGTAAGCATTTTTACATGTTTTCGAAGCACATTCAGCAAAAAAAATAAATATATATGTTAAAAAACTTGCTTTTTATGAAAAATGTGGACGCTTTGTGTGCAATTTTTCGTATATCGAGAGCACGAGGTTTGTTTGTTTTATTTTTGCACAACAATACTTTTATTGTGGTTCTTTCTTGATTTAAGCACATTTTAAAATTTATTCTTAACTTCTTCGTTCGATATTCTTAATACAACTCTCATGTGATGGGCCGATCCTTTAACGTATATTTTGAAGTTACTCGACTGCATGCTGGAGAGGGCGAATAAGCTCATAGGAGACAGTAGGGTAACCAACTCTGTTCACTCACTTGAACATCGTGTGACGTGCGTTTCGTTGGTATTAACGTAACTATAATGGTTGTGTTCTAATGAAACCAGAGAGCTTGTTCCCGACCGCAAATTTAAGCGAATCACTTACAGAAATAATTCCTCGCCATCATTTTCAATTTGAGAAGGGTTAAGTCGAATGTCGACAGACACATACGAATTTCAGAACATGTCAGAATATCCAGCATTTTTAGTGTTTCAATTATGCAAAGTATTTCATTATTAATTAAAACATTGGTAAAATATTTATTACAAAATTGTTAACTTTTGTTGTGAAAATGGATATCTTTTTACTTATACACTTTATTTTGGTTATATCCATATAATTAAATTAGTTAGATTATTTTTATTTTTTATTTTATTATTATTATTATTATTATTTTTATTTTATTTTTTTGTAAATTCGTAGATTTGAATAATACTTGGCTTAGTAATTAATCTTTAAAATTGAAGTAATATGTCTAACAGTTTGAATTTTATTAAACCGCCTGTAAAAACTCTTCAGTATTCAAACAATCACAATAAACACTTATTGTATTATTGTAAAAACACATGGCAATACGAATTATAATAGTAATTGATATTCAAGTTTTAGTTTAATTAAAACTAAATTTTAAAAATTAGCACTTCTACTGAAGCGCACTTCGGCGATTTGTATATTTAAATGTTTTTAGTTTCATTTTCTTCAATTTGCACTTTATTGTGTTCAATTTATTATTTTATTTTTTAAATTTCTTTGTTGAGTTAATTTTTATTTGTTGTAAGATTTAATTGTTGAAAGTATTTCCCAATAGTTTTATTTATCTTTGGTTTTTATATTATTATTTTAACATTTTCATTCGATTACGAATTAGCCTTTCATTTCATACGCACCATGAAGTCCCAACCTTATAATTGCTATAAAATGTAACTCCAATTATTGAATCATTTCGATATTCGTTGACATGCCTCTCGATATACTTACTTGCATTTCCTCATTTAATTTATTTGTGATGGTGCATTTAACTTTTGCTGTTGTTTATTTAATTTATTGTATTAATTGATTATGAAGGGTTAATTCCAACTCATTTAAGATAAGAACAATAACATTTCGTTACAGTTTAGTTAATAAAATTTTGTTTCGTATTCGTTAGGTGGGAGTGTACGGGACTGAGACGTCCATAATAATTTTTATTTTATTAATTTAATTATACTAATTACAGATAGATGAAATATAAAAAAACATGTTTTATGCAACATTAGCAATGTCTGATACAGAATTTAACTGTCTTAAGGTTAAATACAAAATCATTATACACTATTAAATTTTCAGAAATAGCATAAATCATTTAATGAATTTAGCATTGACAGCGCGAAGTTCAAACTCTTCTTTCTGGTGTAATAAAATAATTATTATATTTTGTTTTATTATACGCTTGTTTTAGTGGTATTTTGTAAAGATTTCTTTTTTTGTAATCCACATTGATTTTATGGCCACTAGTTCATAAGTACTAATGTTACTTATAGTCTAGAATATTTTATAGCCTTAGAATGCAACGATCAAATCAATAAATATCCAAATGAAGTTAAGATAATTTGAGACTTCAAGAAAACATTACAAAGTAAATAATTCACGAAATAATTACAAAGGGAACTCAAATCTATAATGTTTTGAAATAATAATTTTAATGTCAAGCAATAACAATCCTAACAGTTTAAGTTAATATTCATGGTAAAATATACAATCAAAAGTCAAATAAATGGATACTCAGTTTTGTTCTGCTTATGGCAAAATGTATGCGTCAGTGACTGACTGACTGCCATATCATCAAATATTGCTAGAGAGGTGATGTTTGTGAGTAGGCCCACTTCGCGCTGTATGTATCCACTAAGAAGGGATTTTTGGAAATTCGATTGCGAAGAAGGTAAAAATGTATAAATCTGTAGCTCTGTATACCTAAAACTATAATAACTATTATCGAAATTCCAAGTCTTCAAATAATTTGGTACTTTTTGGTTATATATTCTTTAGAGATTTAAAAAGGATTAGGAGTTTGACACCTCTTTTGCACTCCATACATTTTCTAAACTATTCCCATTCCTTTTAAAAGAAAGCTCGAGTATGTTCTGCCATTTTTTGAAAATTCTAAAGTAAATTCGTACTTGTTTTCGGTACTTTTTTGGTAATCATAATGGTAAAGTACATACAAATTTTTGGAGATATAATTGTCACTCTCTACTTTTTAGACGAAGCTGATATAATAAAATGTGCATTATTTATTTAATTGCATTCAAATTTAAGTATGGACTAACTGCGCTAAAAATTTAAAATTTCACGATATTAATACAACTTTGAAAGGTTTTCTATTTGAGTTCTATTTCATTGACTGATAAGGTGTATTCCTAAAAATTACAATCAAACTTTGAGTAAAAGGTACCAACTTTTAAAATAATGGCATTAAGAAAAATTAATATTCTTTTCGAAAACAGCAATTTTGGAAAGACTGCTTTCCTGAGAATAGTGTTCAAAAGGTACTTTTTCTTAAGACTTTTTAAGAACATGATTTCCAAGACAGATACTTATTTTAAAACTGGTTTTCAAAAAGTTATGTTTTGATAATAATAATTTTTAGGGGTACTTTTAGGAAAATCTACTCCTTTAAAAAGTTATTCTTAATGTTGCTACATCTGCACAACAACAATAGTGAAGTTCTGAAGAATTGATATGTTTATTCTGAGAATTAATAACATCTCTTAGGGGTACTTGACTTTTTATAAATGATTGCAAAGGCATTAGTAATTTCCTTATATCCACGCAACACAATGGTGAGTCTTTAAATTTAATTCGAATTACTTTCAGGCTAAACTGAATTCGTAGCATTAGTGGGTATAGAAAAGAGAAATGGCTACTCCCATTCAAAAATTGTTTATTAATTTTCTTATATCTGTATAATTGCAACAGTGGCACACACAAAATTTTATGTAGGTTGATTATAAAATGAAGTAAGTTTCTTTACTATTAACATCTTGAGAGGTGGGGACACGATTGTCAAAGAATGGCACACCTCGTGTGATTAGTTCGCATCAAAATCTTTACAAATGCCGACTCTGAAGAGGTTAAACACAAACGAAACAAAGTATTTGTAAACACAAGCCCTTCTAAACCACAACTTGATGGATTTTAACAATATAAATAAAATTTTTAATTTTAACAAATAAATAAAAATACTAAGAGGATGTAAAAAAAAGTTGGCCTTCAAATTGCCACTTTTTTTGATAATATAATATTGAATTCCATTATTCAGTTGTTATTAATTTTTTATACACAACCAACCAGTCCTGGGAGCAAACGACGAAATTCGATAGCGATCATATTGTCTTGAGATTTGGATCGATATCGAATGCGCTCATTTGGCCCCTATTCTGTAATCAATTTGGAATAAAATTATCGAAATTATCAAGACTTTATTAGGTATTAATGTTTCTAATAAAGCTATGGCATTTCAGTATATTTTTAAGTCCACATGCATTACAGAACACAGAATCCTGAATAAATATTTATCAAACTAATAAAAATAATTAATAAAAATAATTATATAATTAAAATCATGAAAAATATCACGTTTACTTTTTTGAACAGCAGAAATAAATTTGTTGCTCTGTTTTACTTACGGGTATATCGCAAAATTTTAGTGTGCAATAGTATCAATACTTTACAAACTAGATTTACAAACCCAATTTGTAAATCTGAAATTTTAAATTATATCCTTTTACCGATTTAAATTTGAAAGCAAACAATATTCAATTCTGTTTTAATAATTTCCCTACAAACATGGTGATATAAAAAATAAAATCCACATTTTGATTACACAGCATTTACACATGCAAACGTTACTTCGTAAAACTCAGTACAGCCACGATTTTTCACTAACGCAGTCACATTTTTGTACTTGCAACTCAAGTTGCGAGAGAATTTGGTTGTAAGTAAATTGTTGGCACTTACCCCAAGTAAAAAATTTTTTAGCACAAATTTAATGCATTTTAAATAATATAGTAAAAGAAAATATTTGTTTGAGTTATTTTTGATACCGTCAATATTTATAGTTTTTTTTCTGTCTCAAGAGAAATTTTGTTTTCATAGAATATTTACGCTTCGGGAGAATTTTGAACTTGCAACTGTATACAGTCATTAACTTGCAAGACTTTCGGTTATATTTTCCGAAAATTTCTCTAGTAATATTTTTAAATAAGGGTGGCAAAAAGGGATCACCGTGATAACAACAAGCAAATAAAATAGTACATTTTTGACACCAATTGCATTAAAAATGGGAAACGGTAGACCTAAAAGAACATCCTTGTAATTTAGAATTTTTTCCTTTACGATATCTCACGATGGATTAACCGACTTTGACCCTGATGGTCGTGGTTTTAAATGTCATGAGCTGGTTAGTTTGTGAAATCGATGGATGAAGCCGTTTAAAACTTATTTTAACTTACTTATTTTTTATTTTTATTTTTTTTTTTTTTGAAGTTTTTGGAAATTTACTAGTTCAAGTCGGTTCAAATTCTCAGGAAATCTAACTTCAGGAACATTCTTCTAATACTAGTTTCATTTGATTCGGTTTAACTGTTCAAAATTTATAAGCGGATCACATACTTACACAAACATATATGCATAATACGGGCTCTCAGAATTAATCAGAGAATCTTCGTAGGATCTCAAAACGTGAAGATCTGATGAGAACTCGATTTTTTTTTAATTTTCAAAATTGCTTGCGGGAGGTTAAAAAATCATTTTTATTTCGTTACTTTATAATTGAAAACAGTTAAAAATTTTCCAGCCCTGATTTATATGAATGAATATTTTCAAAAGTATCAAAGATGTTTACTTTTGGTTATTGACTTTTATATACCCAAAAGAAGTTTAACTTTACCAGCTCTGGAACCGTATTTCGGAATTTGTTGACTTTCAATAACAATACGAGTATATTTAGGTCAATTTCCAATACTTCAATCCAAACTTTTCTGGAAGCTTGGGAAAACATACACGGAAAGTGCTTATTCGACTTCCATATTCATAACAACGCAGAATGAATATATTTCAATATTTTGGTACTTACAGACGGAAGTACATATCCCTATATACCCTTAATCATTTTTGGTGAACGGTATGAAAATACCATTTGCAAAAAAGGGGATGAGAGCGGAAATATGACACGAAAATTTATAGATTTAGTTCATAAAAGAGGGGTGCAACAGGTGGCAGAGTAGTTGAAAAATTGCTAATTTACTACTTAGTCTCTACAAGGCTCATGCAATTTTTCAAATTTTTTTGCCGAAATGTAACCGTACCTTCGAAAAATTTTCTGCTTTCGCTTTCTGAAAAACCAAACTACAGAATAAAATCTGTTTACGAACGGAATTGCGCTGATAATGTTATTTACAACTTCAAAAACAAATAAAAACCTAGAAGAAGCGACACAAGGTAGGAATTGTTTTAACTGGAATTAGCACACATATTTATAAGTGCGCTGTAAAAGGGTAACAATTTATATAATTTCTTTTGAGGGACCGTAAAAACTTTGAAATTAGTTTGCTACAATTGGTAATTCGTTATGGCGAGATTTACTGTATGTGTACAGGTTCTTTCAGCAGCTTCCTTTAGAAGTATTTTTGTTTTAGTAACTTAATAATAAAACGGTTATTATTTTGGTTATATTATTAAACGGTTATATTATGTATTATTATTTTTTTAAGTTTCATTTAATTCATTTCTATTCTTTGCACCCGATAATCTTAAATAGCACATCATTTACCCGAAGTGTTTGTTTTATAAATATTTTTACTTTAAGTACCGATATTTGTTACACTTTTATATTTTATGTAAATCTTTACATGAATTATTCTGATCTATTTGATGAAGACAATTAAATTTATTCTTAAAATTTATGGTAGTCAAGTCAGCAGCATTGACGTTTGAGCATGCGCACTATTCACTCAACACAACAGTAGTAAAATTAGTTTAAGCCCTGCAAGAGTAAAAAATGAAACACAAGCAACATAATTGTTTGGACAAAATTTAAACAGAAGCAGCCGCAATACTAATAAGAAGAAAAAAAAATTGAACTACACTTCCGATTGAAAGGCGCGCGCGTACTCCATTAGTTTTCACTATATAATGAACGAATGTTATTGTTGTATGTAAACAATAAATGATAAATAAATTTTTTATTTCATTTTTTCGTTAAAGAACTAAAACAAATTAGCAACCGCGTATTATTTAATTATTATTTTAGCTAAATACATACACACAAAGATACACTCACAATTAGTAGTTTATTATTGTTGCTGTAGGAATTAGAAGCAAAACTGACAGCGAACCGACAAACAGAACAGTAATATTTAATCAAACTTCTATGAAGTGTTCGAAATGTTAATGTTTGGATATTAAAAACAAATAAATACAAATGCTGTAAGTACCCAGCAAACAAAAATTAGAGGAATTCGCACTGCAAAAATTTGTGACTGGGTTTATTTAAAAATACCGAAATTTTTTGGGAAGTTAAAAAGGGCTATTGTAACAATAAGAAAAATATTAAAAAATTGGAATGAACATTTCAAAAATGCAGCTGACACAAGGCACTATAAGGAATTGGGTCAGGCTGTACTTAACAACGTTCCTACCATGTCCAACTATCCAATATACAAAATACGTTTTTTTCAAATTCATTACCTTCGTCTTTTGTTGGGTATGACAAAATGGTGAATGATTCAATCGCAGAATTTCATCCTGTATTTTTAAACCAAGTTTACGATTACTCTATATTTATAGTAGCCAAGCTGTAAAGCTTTTATTTGTATTTTTATAAGGGGCTACACACTTTAAACAAATTAAACTTCACAGAATGTTGTACATCGTTTGCTGGGTTTATTATTTACGCACTAATACACACACAACAAAATGTTTCGTATGTGCATGAATAAGAAGTGGCTAAAGGCGTGTTAAAAGTATTTAAACAATTAAATGCACGAAATATGTGATATTGAATTAGTAATAAAATGACACATAACCACAGTAAAAATAAATAAACTGTGAAACGAGTCCTTTGATTGTTGTCATTAGATGAAAATTAAAAAGCTATAAAAACTTCACAGCTTTTTAAACAATATTTTTTTTTTTTTTTGTATTTTATTAAAATGTTATAGTTTTAATCATTTTAGTTTTTTGCAAAACACCATTTATATAAAGGACATGGGACTACCACCTATTTCGATTCGAAAAAAATAGCTTTCGAATTTTAACGCTAATAACCAGCGTTGTCAACTCGGTGCTTTTTCGATGCGTCGATGCGAAAAATTTTAAAGTTAGTACTCGGTGCTTTTTAAATTTAATTTTAGTGTTTTTGCGGTTGTGGCGGTGGCTCTAACAGCAAAATTTCTTCTAAAATTTCTTTCTATTCATAATAAACAAGCAGTCAAGTACAACATGCCAGTTTTCACGCCCCATTTTTTGCCGCACATTGACTAGGGTAACATAATCATATCCGGGAACTTCGTTTTGCTGTTGTTGTTTTATTCATCGCTGTTCCTTCTTATGTTGACCCTCTTTTGATTCTTCCTCAATTTTCTTAGCCTAACAAGCACTTTGGATTTGAAAGCGAAACAATCTTTCACAAAATATTTTTATACTGTTTCTTTTTTCATGTTCATTTTATATTTGAAATTAGTTTTTTGTTTTAAATGTTATTTATTCTATCGAACGATAGCTTTGCGACATTGGCGAACAGGTACAGAGTGTATTTAACAAATGTTATATGCCAAATTTTTTTGAGATATTAGTCAAATCCTTTTATCAATTTCAAAACAACTTGACTTGAAAAACATCCTTTTGCTTAGTTGATATGGAAGTCTTTTTTGTCTCTAAAAACAACAATCTTCTATTATGATATTATTTTCGTTTAAGGGTCTGCTTTTATTGTCATCATCTTATTTGTTCTGAATGTGTTCAGCACTGAATATTCTACAAAATATTTATTTTGAAAGTTCTTAGTTGCTGTTGTGATTTTTATTTGAATTAATTATATGTTATGGGCTTTTATCAATTAAAATAGCTGTTTTATATTCAGCTATTGAAAGTTGGATTTTAATGAAAATCTATTATTTACAATAATATGCATCCATCTGTCAAAGGTGCCAAATAATTAAAGTGCATTTTCTCTCGACATTGCGAAGCGTCGTTTAAGCTAAGTTTCATGCCAATACTTTTTATTAAAATTGGATTATATTTGCGTATGTAAAATAATGTTTTGGACTACATAATTTAATTTCCAACTTCTTGACAATAGAATGCGTTAAGAAGCAAATGCCCAAATTAATTATCTATTGTTTTTGGATGGTTATTTTAAATAACACTCTTTGGTTTATGGTAAAAATTTTAGTTTTTCTTCTGTAATGGATTGATTGTTTTTTTTTATTGTTAATATAAAAATTAATTGTTAATAAAAAATTAAACTAATATCACGTTTTTCATTTAAATTTTCAAAGTTATTCCAATGAAATGGTTTATTTTTGTTGTTTTCTTCGTGTTTTATTATTCGGTTATTCAAACAGGCATAGCGAAATTAGTGCCTCAAAATGTCGAGATATGACGAAAACTCGATTTTTGCGAAACGCGGAAAACCAATAACTTCCGGATTTTTCTAAACTTTAAATTTTCCTAGAGGGTAGTTAAAAGAAGCTATAGATACGTCTAACTAGAAATAGGGTATTGAATACGGTTATGAGAATTGTATTGATTTAGAGGGAGATTATGATGACATTTGAATATACTTCATTTTCTATATGTCGGCTAATTTAGGGACTGTCCTTGTATGTACATCAAGATGTGATGACAACTCCAATTTAAAATCTTTTTAGTTTTACTTTTATAGCGGAAAGTAAAAAAAAAGTTTTGGTCAAAAAAATTTGAAAATTAAGTTCTGTTTTTAATATCATTATTAATTTTACACTACTAAAATTTTCTAATGAAAATTCATATAAAAAGCTAAAACAATAAAATTTTATTTTATGTTCGGAAACATTAATACAAATTTATTTATTTTATTCAGTATAAATATTGTGTTAATTGATATGATTAGAACGTCATGTTAAGTGCAGCTAGAAATGAAACACAGAATATTTATAGTGTCGAGACATTTTAGCAAACAAACAGGTAATTTCTTTAATTTCAGCAGATATTATTATTGTATTAGGGATGTATTCAATATATCGGAATAGGCGATATGAAAGACTCCACAATTATTTTCGAACCTAAAATCAATGATATATTATTTTGAGTGCGCGTTGTATACCTACACAGTCACCATTTTGTCAGTTTTTAATTAATTTTTATCAAAAATAAAAAGTTGTCTGCAACATTAAAGCAAAGGGTGACCTCTTTGTGACATATATGCAAAAATGCATACAACTGTAAAATACATATTTATTAGTGTTCAGCTGAACATAATTATTGAGACCGAAACCGAGCATCAGTAAATTTTGCAAACTTCGGCCGAAACCGAACTGTTTTTTGAACTCATCAAAACATTATTGTAAATTTATAATGGAATTTTTTTTTTGTTATTGTATTTTTAACAATGTCTGATATTACAATGAAATATGTACACAATCAATCATTTTATTTTATCATCGTTGAATTTCTTTATACTAAAATTGTATTCCAATTACTCTCATATACACACACGATAATAAATATTCGAATTAATAAAAAAAAAATTCATGCTCGATAAAGTTCGGTAAAAATTCCAAACGTAATTTTTCTTTAACTCTAATATTTATAAATTCTTTTTTCTTACATTTCATAATGATTTTTTTTATTTTAGCTGCACTTTTACACAGGAAACTGCAATTTTATATATCTGAACAAAAAAAAATATTGCAAAATCAATGACTGTATATAAAAATACAAACTTTATTCATTATTTAAAATGTTTTTATTCAAACAACAATAACAACAAATAGATGAGGTCAGATAGTTTTATAGTTTAGCGGGGTTTCCCAAATTGATCTTTTATTTGTTAAGGATTTAACGATTTCTTTCTAAGTTTTAAGTTGGAATATCCTATATTCTCAGTCATTTCTGATTTTTTCTATATATAATTATAAAGTCTTCTACTACGTCATTGTTTTCCTGCATAATTTTGTCAAGTTCTCAAAAGCTCTAATAGTTTGAGTTACTTTTGTTAAAGAATGTTTTCCATATTGTCACGTCACGTCATCATCATTAGAAGCATTCTGACAAAGTTATGTACTAAAACATTGTAAAAAATGTACTTACATTTTTTTCGTAGGTTCCGTGTTTGTATTGTATTTATATTAAATTTTTTACAGACTTTCAAGTACAATTAGAGTTATGGATGTGACCTCGAGTCGAATACGAGTATATCGATTACTTAATCTATTAATTACTTATCGCATAAATAACATTTGAAACATAAACATAAACAAAAACATGTCATAATTAATATGTTACAGTAGGTAAAGAAATTTCTGAAAACGGTCAAACCTTTTTGCTCCAACCTAACGCTAATTTCAACCGCAAAGCTATCGCAACGTGTTTGCTGTGCTGTCCCATTCTTTTAAGCTCTTCGAACTAAAAAGTCTAATGATTGATTATTGTATTATTATTTTGGAGTGTTTATTATATTGGAGTGTTTTTTCTCTTCCTATAAAATAATCGAGGACACTAATCAGATACATATATAATTTTGAAGTATTTTAACTATATTACTTTTTTCACTAACCATATCTTACGTAATAATCAACCGATTTTGACCCGATTAGCGGCAATCGATGCGATTTTTCGATAACAATAGCTGATAAGTCTGTGAAGTCGTTTAAGTTATTAAAAAAAATAACACATTTGAAACAAAAAAGGTTTCCTCAGTTAAAGTAAACAGTGAATAGGAAATCATCCAAATCAATTCAATTAAATCTCCAAAATATATGGCGACATTTTAACGAAAACAGAAATATTTTTCTTTCACATTTATTTAGCACCTTTCTCCAAAGTATTCCAAAGTATTGAAGAAGTCCGATTTAAGTATTAAAATGTCTGTTAAAAGCCGTTAATTTTAATGTAAAACAACAACATTTTTTTATATTTTTTGTGAAGATATTGTTGCTCAGAATTTGAACAGTAAAAATACACAAGCATTTCATTTCAGCAGAACAGCAATAAAATAAGCGTCAATTTGAGTCATTTAATAACAAACAAATATGTAGCAACATATTAACAATAAATATGAGTTTGAACTTTTTTTAATTGTTCTACAATGCACAGTGGTGCAAATTGAAGAAAACGTGATAATAAGTATGGAACCTCTAAGCCGCTAAAAAAACGGTCGTAGAAAAGCAATCATGCTACGCTGCTAGTGCAACTAAATAGACCAGTAATAAAAACCAAAAGTTAGTTAACTTAAAAATTAATGGGATTGTTGTGTGTTATTGATTCTCATATTCAATTTCGTTAAGAACATTGATTAAAAGGTTTAATGACTAGTACCGGCTGATAAGATGCTGTATTGGCCTGGAAATCAGTACTGAGACGATCTGCTAGTTTCATGATTATATAAAAGCATATTTTAAATACTGCACTAAAAAGCTTGAATTTAAAAATTATTTCTCAAAAATAAAAACCAATTTGTGAAACGACTCGCACATTTGAACTTGAGCCTGAATATTAAGTCAAATTATTAAATTCATTTAAAATTTTACAAATCTGTCAGTATTTTTCTCCTCCTTTTCTATTACCATTTCAATTTTTATGCAAAAATATGCAACAGTTTAAAAATTCCATACTTATTACCACTTTTTTCAATTTATACTGTATTCATAACCAGGGATGGAAAATTTTGTACGGTTGAAATTTAAATTTTAATGAACATAATTTGTTACCACTTTATGAAAATATTTCTAGCTGAGATTTTGGTTCTTCAATAAAATGACGAGCTGTCGATAAGCCCTCCCAAATCGCTAGCAAAATATATGTTTGGGCTGGAGCTCAATATATATTTTCCTTTATTCAAATGAAACGAGAAACTGTTGTTGTTGGATAATATATTAATTCAGCTCAGGATATATTTCATATATAGAAGCTTCTTCATACATTTACTGTTCTGAATATGATATTATAATTATAAAAGAAATTATATATATAATTTTTTTAGAAAATGTTCAATTGTTATATTTTAATTGTCTGTTTTGGCCACTAAAAACACTTTTAACAGTCCTGCAATATTATATCGATTTTGTATTTATTAAGTAACAACTAAATTGAAATTTCAAATCGATAATTGTTTTCAATCATATAATTATATTAATATTCAATTCATTACGAAAAAAATTTACGACCCAGAACAAGAATAAGGATATTTAATTCTACAAGTTCGATAACCGAATGCTACACATCTGATTGTTTACATATCACGGATTTCATATGGGGAAGTACATTTTAAATATAAACCACAATGTTTAAGAATTTGGTAAATGAACACCAAAAACAAAAATCAAGCATGCACATGTACAATAATGATCACTGTATTATAATTAATGGCTCGTTTTTACAGCATCGGGTATGACTACGAATAGGTTTGTGTGGGGGAATGTAGTAGTGTTAGCTGGGGAGTGACTGTTTCAACAGTGTTACTTATGTATGGAGGGGTCAATTTTAAAACATTAAATTATTTAAATAGTGCTGTTTGTTAATATTCAAAATAAAAAGGCATGATATTTTAACTGTTCTCTTAAACATTGCAAGTTATTATTGCTTTTTGTATAAGAACATACATACATATACACTTAAGTATGTACCCTGATGGGATTTTGGGAGTTAACTCAGAATATGGTTAGTAATTAGCTAGCTCACTTGCGACTAGCTCATAAACTAACTAAAATCTGATGCAGCAGTGAGCTTGTTGTCACACACAAAAACAAGACAAAATAAAGAAAGAAAAAAGTTGTTATTTCGTCAGTTACGTTGTGTAATCAGTGCCTTGAGGTTCATATTATGGAAGTCTTTTCACATTTAAAATAAAAATAAGTAATTATTTAATCTATCAAATATTTTCAGGTTCGTTGTATGTCATCCGTAATGAAAGATGAAACTAAGGAAAACTCTGACGAAAGTTTTCTTTGGATCTAATTCTGGGTTAAAAAGTTTAAAAGGATTTTTAACTGATTATTTTAACTGATTGACCTAACTGATTGTTTTCATTTTTAATCAACTTTTCTTAATTAATTTCTTATCATTAACTAGATCCAATTTCGTAGTAATGGTGAAGGCGACCCAGAAAAAGCATTAAGAAATGCAATAAAACTAATTAAAAAGCGACATTATTAATTTGATTAGTATTATTAAATAATAATATTCTTTTAAATAAAGTGCAATAGATAAAAAATTAAAAATAAACAACTTTTTTATTCAATTAAAGCAATAGATTAGCTAGCCATAGGTACATTCATTTTATATGCGCCTTAAGTCAACTCATATGAATCTACCAAATAACCAACCAGCTTACAGCTAACTCACGACGCACAGCTAACAGCTAACTCGCAGAGTGAGTGCACTCATTCGTAGGACATTAAATGTTAAAAATGATCAGGGGCTAGTATAGAAAATGAGTTAGCTTGTGAGTCAGCTCTAGCTCATTTATGATCAGCCGTAAACTAGCTTATGGTTACCTCAAATTCCGACAGGGTATATGTGTATGTATTCCGTGAATACAATGTTCAATTATATGCATATGATCACTGTCGTAGTAAACATTTAGTTTTTTTAAGACTATGATCATCAATTTAGCTGATGCAGACATTAGAGTCATCAAATATTCTTCATAAGCAGAAAACATATTTCGAATAACTCAAAAAGGCTCATTTGTAAAACATAACACAAGTTATTGAGGAACTTTATATATTAAATGAAAGAGGATGTGTAAATAAAAGGGAAATGAGGCCAGATTCCTATCCAAAAACTTCGTCGATGAAAAGTATTGAGATCGAGTTGTCAATACGTTTAACAATTAATTGCCACTTTTTTAAATATTATGAAAAAACCAAAAAACTTTTAAAATCATTTTAAAGAAAAAGGGATTTTATGTGCGGAAATTACTAATCAGTCAACCACTAGATTCATCCACTTACTTGTATGAGAAAGTTATGTTGAAATTTTTTTAACGTAGGCCCACATACGTCTCAAAGGATTTATTGAACATGTGTCCATTCCTACTCCGAGACTTACTTACTTTACTATGTATTTACTTATATGTATAATTAATAAAATAATTAAAAACATGGCCTTCCATTTTGTCATAATTTTTGTACAAATTATGTTCGCTTAGATTATGGACAAACGGATATTGTGTATAGTAAATATGCGGTGTGCTTATGGTTGCGGTGTACACGCGCCTCACATTGGTTTTTTCTAAAACCAAAACGGGAACCGAATAAATTCGTATACTCTGTTAAAGTACACAAAATTCCCCATCACTCGTAAAAATAGTTTGTGTGTGACAAGCACTATTGTGAAACTATACACTTCTAAAGTTTGAGTTATTATGTTTTTCTTAAAAGTTTTAATAAAAAAAATCTCGTTGATGGACCACAACACTTTCGACGCATTCCAATTAAAACTATAAAGAAAAACAGGGATTTTCGTTCTTGCAGGTACATGAAACTTAAGTTACTGAATTCCTGCGGCGTTTACGTAGCAGAGAATAGTTACATGATTGCTGTCAGTTTTTGCACATTGTAATGAAGTCAGCTCTTTAATTTTCGCCTTAAGCTTCATTTTGAAATGATTACACCAGGTTATTTTTCAGACATTTGAAGTCTTGAAGCCATTTACCGAGGCCATTGAAATCTAAAATCTCCGAATGATTGTGCAGTTCAATTAGAATTTAACCAAACAGTTGATTTTGATTTCAAGATGTGTAGTTACATATAAAATTAATTAATAAAATTAAATAATATATAAACTGTTCATATTTTAAAGTTTTTGTTTTGAAGGGAAGAGAAAAAGTGTTCATATTTTGAGATACATATTCATTTATAAGGGTATTCGTATTATCGCGAGTGCACTGTATCGATAATTAATTTACATATATAAAACAGGACTAAAACATAGAAAAAATATAAAAATAGAAATAATAATTTTTTAAACAACCTTTCTAAAGGTAATTCACACTTGCCAAATATTTACCCAAAAAAACGTAACCACTAATTAAACACCTTTTAGTTAGTTAAAAAGTTTCCAATAATATTAGATTTCTGTCTAAAATTCAAATATTACAAAATTTTAAGCAGATTTACTATTGCAGCTTTCTATATACATATTAAATTTTTACCTATTAGGGATAACGCTTCCCCCAGTCCTACTCCGCCAATTATTTGCCCAACTTCTAAAATCGCTCTCTTTAAGTGATATTGAGCAAGAAAATCTAAAATTATAAACTTTTACAGTCGAAAACCCCACTGTACTCAGGACTGTCGCATGTAAAACATATATGAAATAACTGTCTGATTGCTTATTATGTAAAAAAAAATATTACAACAATGTAAAAAAATTACTACAACAATTTTTGTTTTGATAAATTGTTAACTACCAAAAACGAATATGTATGTGCATGCAAGTGCTCCTTTTGCTGACGTATATTTCTTGCTCACAAACAAAATATTGCTGCGTTTGTAGCAAACAAACGTTTGTTTTACAAAACAATAGACAAAAATGACAAAAACTTAACTTTAACCAGGGTAAAAACCTGGGTGCAAATTAGGGCATTCGATATCGATGGCAATTTCAATACAATTTATTTGTATCGAATAGAGCAATTTTTCCCCAAATTTTTCTTGAATTCGGCATATTGAAATTAAATAGTGTTTTTTAAATAAAACTAGCCCTCCACTTTAGAGAACAAACAAAAATTTTCAAATGTGCAATGGGAACATTTCTAAAAATTAAACATTTTGAAGCCGTTTGAAATGGTGCTTTCAAAAAATATGTTGAGTTCTTCACACTGTGATATATTTAACTGAAAATTCGTAACCCCTAAAAACTTATGAAAAATATTTTAAATCAAACAAGTATTTTTGAGCCGTAACAGTTTCCAGTAATATTAAATTCTATCAAAATTTCAATTTCTCATTTATTAAACTGTTTTACTTAATAAAATATTTTTCATTAATATATAGTGGTTACTTTTTTTTCC
Organism: Linnaemya vulpina; assembly: GCA_963675445.1. Lineage (NCBI taxonomy): Eukaryota > Metazoa > Arthropoda > Insecta > Diptera > Tachinidae > Linnaemya > Linnaemya vulpina. The sequence goes on along the minus strand of OY776280.1, from coordinate 39,226,988 downwards.
AAATATTTGACAAGTGTGAACTTACCATTAGTTACGGGTGAATTTGAGATTTGAAAATAACAAACACTTTTTTAAAAACGTAGAAAAGTTGCTTTTCGTTAAGTCATCCAAAGGTGGTGAGCAATTGCAATTAGTCAACTTCAAGCTTATGTATTATTTCATACTTATTTTCAATCAAGATACCTTTTTAATTTACACTTGACTATTAAAATATTAATTATAAATTTAACACAAGTTTAATATTTGAAATGCTTCAAAGCAAAAAACTTAGAAACAAAATTTCCTTAATATTTGTGGTCAAGTGAAAATTTTGTGGTGTTCAACCTTCAAAACACAAATTATTTTATGTTTTTTTCGTACATAACATTTCAATCATTTCAATTAAAACTTATTATTGACCTTGTTTAAATATATTTAAAGATAATTTGTTTTACACCTTTTAACTACAAAAGCATTGAAGCAGGACCAGGCATTAAGTAAAATGCAACATTATTAAAAAAAAACAACAAAAATAAAATTATATGAATACGCTGCTAAGCTCAAACTATTTAGATTGGTAATATGATAAAAAGTATTTATTCTTTAAAGCCTGTAATAATTTAATCTTATTGGTAATTAATATGTATTATAGGAAGTAGTTTATTGGCTATTAATTATTAACTTTAAATGGATTTGCTTTCAATGGATTTTTAAACTTATATGAACTCAGGAAGGGAAAATGTTCTGAAATAGCTAATGAACATATTTTTGATTATAAAACTTTAATTTAAATTATACATATTGTGAAGAAGTATACAAGCGTTTTAATAATGGGAAACGTTTTCTTGCTCGCGTAAAGACATTTCGACTATATATCAGGAATCAAATATTTTAATTATTTTTGAATTTCCTAACAACACACTCGTATAGGAGAACACGCCATTTTATTAATTTTAAACTATTATAATATTAAGTTTTTAATTCATGCGTTTTCTTTTTTGATAGCAGTAGATTAAATATTTTTTCCTATTTTTTGCACAAATAATTTTGTGTTTTTGCTTGCATATCTTTTACAGAAACGATTGTTGAGATTGTGATTATATGAATACAATTTTTTTCTGCTGGGGATAAATTGGAGAATATGCTGGATAGAATAGCGGTTTTCAGCCTAATTTATGTTTTTCATAATAAATATACACTAGGATATTCAAACGAATAGGCGATTAATTTTTGGCGATTAACAGTTTAAGTAATTTAAATTCGCTTATTTTCTGTTAACGGATAATTCGAATAACTTATATCAGTTAATCGATAAATTTCTTATTCTCTTTAAATATATATTAAGAGTATGAAAATTGAAAAAAATGCAATTGATATAATGAAAGGATTAAGAAGAAGAAGAAAAAGAACATGGAACATGGATATGCTTTATAACGTTTAACTTTTAATTTCTCCAACGTCAGCAATATCTGAAAGAATCTCTTTAAATACAAATTTTTTGAATTGCATTTTTTAAATTAATTTAAACTTTAACGCTATCGCTCTTTGGAATGTTTTTACAGACATTAAAAGTTACTTGATTATTCGAACAAAAAACGTTGTGTTTTAGTTTAACAGTTAATTTTAAGCTCGAAATAACTGACGTCTGTAATATTCATAAATTTTTGTTTCTATAAAAGCTCTCTAAATATATGCACATATTTTTATTATAAGTTAATTTTTTAGAACACGTCACGTTAAAAGTGTATTTTTGTCATAGAGTGATATCAACAATTTCATGAAAAGAATTAAATCACTAATTTTATATCTACCCAAAATGATGTCACTATATTCAGCACACAATATTAATTAAAATCCTATTGCATTGAATTGTGAAATTGTAATTATTTCCGAATGGCAATTCCTCTTTAATGATGATTTGAAATTTCTTGTGTTACAAATTATAGTCGACGTACACATCGGTTTTTTATCAATCTAAATGGACATTAATACATTAAAATGTAATTTAGGATATGTAAAAAAAAATAAGTACCCAGTTCGACATAAAAGAGAGTTCCTATATATTATTTCTTCAATGGCTCACTGTTTTATAGAACAACCAATACTTTGAAATTATATAAGGTTAACATACATTTTTAATTAGACAATCAGAAATCAAAAGAAACTTATTTTCTACTTTTTGGTATATTTTAAAATAAAACAGTATTTTTTATATTTTATAATTATTTCTAAATTATATATTTATTAAATTATATATATTTATTTTTTAACTTTTAGTCTGATGTAGTTTCTCAAACGATAAAATTTAGAAGAAGCATTTAAAATTGAAGTCCACATAATAAAAATACGGGCGACTTTAATAATACCGAAATATTTTACTGTAAAGTGAAAATTTTTTTCTCACATAGTAAAAATCACAATGAAAATATGGGCCACCCAATGACACTAATATATTGTAATGTCATGAATGGAATGAGTTGGCAAATTTTAATTTACAAGAAAAACAAACTTTAAATTTGAGCCCCCTAATGGAAATACTGATCACCTTAATGAAAATATGGGCTACCCCAATGATACCAAAATATTGTATATTTTTTATGAAAATAAACATTTATTTTTATTATTTAAGTTTAATCCTGAATATGTGTGAAGATAAATATGCCGATTTAAATATGTTTGACGTAAGAGCTTACGTCGTGACATATTTAACTCAAAGTTAAATATGTTTTTAAGTGCCATCACTGACATATTTACCTACACGACATATGTTTTTTAGATCATATTACATTAACGAGCCTACGCTACCTGAAAAGTCCTTTCTCTAAATTGTATTTGTGAAATTTTGTATAAAACTATCAAAATTGACTTAATTTTTTGCCAAATCCTTCCTTGTTACTCATATTCAACTTATTTCGTCGTTAGCTATGGACCTACGCTACCCGAAAATAAAAGTGCTATGTCTCAATTGTATTTGTAAAATTTTTTATATAACTATCAAAATTGACTTAAGTGATTTTTTCGCTCATCTTGGATAGATTTATATATATATATATATATATATATATATATATACATAAATATATATATATATATATATATATATATATATATATATTTATAAGAAATATATATATATATATATATATATATATATATATAAGTAATATATATATATATATATATATATATATATATATATATATATATACATAAGTATATATATATATATATATATATATATATATATAAGTAATATATAATACACATATATATATATATATATATATATATATATAAGTAATATATAATATACATATATAAGTAATATATATATATATATATATATATATAAGTAATATATAATATACATATATATATATATATATATATATATATATATATTACTTATATGTATATATATATATATATATATATATATATATATTACTTATATATATATATATATATATATATATATATATATATAATAAACTAATTTCTTGACATATTGTCATTGTACTATTATAATATGAAATTTATTTGTTGGGTGGTTAAGCAATGTCTACATGCATTTCATTGGCGCTTCTTACCAAATCGTCAGTAGACTTCAACCACAGTTTTGCAAAGTTTCAAACTTCTCAACTTATTAAAAAACTTCCAAAAACCTTCTGAGAATTATGTTAAATAAATTAACTATAAAAATTCACAAACAATTTCAAAAAATCACATTATAATAACTTTCATTGTTATCCAAGGGATTTCTAATTGTATAAAGGTATAGAATATATATATATATATATATATATATATATATATATATGAGTAATATATATATATATATATATATATATATATATATATACGTAAAATACCTCAATGACAATATGGTGATAACAAAATATTATATTGTCATCCAAGATTCACCTGTGGTCCAAATTTGAGCTAAATCTGTTCAGAGAAAGTGGGTCAAAAATTAGTTGGCAGATTTGAACGGAATTACAAACAAACAAGAAAGTAAGTTAAATAAAACAGTATAAAAAAGAAACGTTGTTCCTTTAATTTTATTGTTTTTTTAATATTTCACCTTTTTTGTAATTTGACTCATTTTGCATAGGTTCATATGTTTCAGAAAGAAACAATTTTGCACTCATAAAATTTTTTAGTTTTTAATAATTGTAAGTACGTTATTATAATTAAAGAAATCAATTATCGAAACAGAAACGTCAGATTTTCCAGAGTTTTCTAAAGAAATTTAGCTTCTGGAGAATAATATTTTTAATGGTTTACTCATTTCCAAAAATTTGGCCAGGATATCTAAGCTGCTATATATAAACTAAATACATTAATTTTGGTAGGTTGTACAAAAATAGCAGCAGATTATATTTTGCTTTGTTTTCTTGTTGAAAAACTGTTGTATATATTTTAAATTACATTCGCACTTTTAAATAAAACTAGCTTAATTAAAAAAAATTATTTTGTATGCCCAAGAAAATTCGATACAGTTATATTAAGAAATTAGATTAGAAATTTGTTAGAAAAAAAAGTTTTTAAATATGATGTTCGACTCCGCTCCCAGTCATGAATATGGTGTCTAGTTTTTCTGATCTGCATTAACTAATTGTTATCGGTTTGTCTCAATGACGAAAGCATAGCACTGGTTGCTGAATACTGTCGACACCGATTAACACCGTCATGTACCAAAATAGCAGAATATAGCACCCTCTTTCGTCGGTACCTCTTTACTGGCTATATATAACTATAATTCCAAATATCAGAAAAATCGGCTCATGGAGATGGTGATATATCAGTATATCAGTAGTAAGGCAATATTTAAAGATTTCAACAACATTTTCAAGGCTGTAAGGAACTGTGACAATTCTTGTGTTTGGCTGTTGGTCTCCACAACGACTATTTTCGTTCAATTGACCGAAAGAAGAAAAAGCACAGAAAACCTGAAACCTCGCGAAATCAGTTCGATGCTAATTTATAACTGCCTGCTGCCCAAACACAATTGCAAACGTGTACAAGAAAAGATGACTCTACTGTGATTGTGTCTTCTTCGGCAACAGCTACAAAGTTGAAAAAAAAACAAAACGCTAAATACTTAATAGAGCTAAATCTGCTCTTCAAAGCTTCTTAGGGTCTAATTAATAGAAAATATGTACCAAAAAATTATATTAAAAAAATAGTTTAAAAATAAGTAAAATAAATCATTTGAAATATTTTTTATAAACCAAAGATTGGCAAAAACCCCAACGTGAAGCTACTTATTGTCTCGCATTTGTGTATGCACAGTTGTTATTATTATTACTAGCAGCTTTCTAGTGATAATAAAGATAAAATTGCAATAAAATAGCAATAATTTGAAAGCTATTTGTAAGTGATAAATAGCATATGTAAAACAGCGACATTGAATAAAAACATTTCCTTCAGTTTTGTATATCGAGTGACTGAAAAAATAGTTGTATAGCTGAACAACCCGTAACTGAATTAGTTTTATTTAATTAATGTAATTTATAATTAATTTCTTCTTCTGCAGATAAAAATCCAACATTTCAAATTTTGTACTACATTTGCTTTTATTTTTCATGTAAATTGACTAATAGAAACATAACGCTTGATTTCACTTGGACAAACGTACTTGTATTTGTGCTGATGGAGACTGGTTACTGTGACCATATCCGTACTTTTATGCTTTTCTGTAACACACGACTTATGCGTTCCCATAGGAAGTGGCAACATAGCTAACCACGAAAAACACCCCAGAAGAACAGTAATCTTATATCTGAGGTGTAGCAGATAACTAGTATTAGTGAGACGCAAAACTTTGGAAGGAGAGTAACAAATCAGTGGTCTGGATGAACTTAAAAAATAATTGCCAACAAGGTTGGCTGAGTTAGAGCTGCTTTGTGACTGGTTTGACTTAAAGGTCATTGTAAAGAAGATACATTGAACCAAACAATAATTTTCAAAGCAGGAATTCTGCAGTTTTGTTTTCAAAATGCTGCATTTTTAAACTCAAAATGAAAAATTTCAAAAAGTGTGTGTTTTGTTTTAAAGACAAAGTTCTTTAAACATTTTCTTAAACCAAGAAATTGAATTTTTAAAAACCAATAAATTTTTTTACTTATTTGGCTCGAGGTGTGGAATAAGTTATGTGAAAAAATTTAATAAATTGAATGATATATTAAAAAGCAGTGATATGTTAAAAGTGTGTTAAAAAGCATTCAAAAACAAAATAGTATAAATATTTTAGAAGTGATCTGCTCCACTTTGAACCCAAATCGAACTATTTTAAAATCAAACCGAGCAATCGAATTTTGTTTTCCTCTCTTGAGTACCATATTAAGTTTTCTTATTTTAAGATAAGTATATTCTTGCGTGAAAAAAGAATTTTAACTTTTTTTCATCCTGTTCAACGAAGGAAACTTCGCTGTTTATATCCGCTACAGATATACTGTAATTGTGTTAACTATTATCTTACGCAATTGAATTATTACTCCACGTTTCATTTTAATATTTGAATTCTTTTGCACGTTCCACAATCAAATGTACTTTGTTTACAACACATGTTCGATGTCTACAACAATATAACGCACATCGGCAGCGCGCAATCTTGTTTTTTTAAATCATGCAAACCATACAATATCTACTGTACTGGTTATCAGAATATATTCTTATAATTAGCCCTAAACAGTTTAATGGCTACCGTGATCTATAGACAAATAGATACATATATATATATATATATATATATATATATATGTATATATGTATATATGTATATATATATATATATATATATATATATATATATATATATATAGATATATATATATATATATAGATATATATATATACAGTAAGAAAATACTATTTTTAAATAAGAAAAGGGATTTAGTCAAAATCCAGATAATCGACGAAGAGCAAGATTTAAAAACTTTATCGCTTAAGGCACGTTTACACTTGTCAACTATTTGGACAAAAAAACGCAACCACTAAATACTTTTTTTGACAAGTGTGAACGTACTTTTATACTCAAAACTTTCAGATTTTAACTCAAGAGCAGCATATATTACCAGAGACTGGATATGCCAATTTCAAGTTATTTGACCATATGACATTTTCATATATTAAATTATTATTATTCTGCCATTAAAAGTATTAAGATGAAAGAGAGCAAAATTCTTGATAATTAAAATAACATTTCGTTTCTAAGCAAACTATCAAGAACTTGGTTCTCTTTCCGAAGTTTTTGGACAGAAGCTTGGCCTTATTTTTTACTTTTGTGACTATCTGCGGATTTCTCGCCTTTGGACTTACTTTCGTTTACAAAAGTTCTGTTGACAACAAATTGAGAGGTTTATATACAAAAAACGATGATAACTAACCTTCCATTTTTTCTCATTATGTTTTACTTATTAAATGTATCTAAATTGAAAGTGTCCTACAATATTGGCGAGCAATTCAGTGACCCCATACAAAAAAGCACTGTACATTCATTTCTCGGTTTTATGTAATATACACACTACGTGTATTGGCCTGGCGAACTAGCCAAGGTAATTTAATTATTATTTAAACATCATCGATAGGGAAAAAAGTAGTTTGGAAGGACTTACCTTAATAACATTGTTAATTGTAAATCATGCGCCAATCGTTCTAAGGCCGGCACACCTTCTACTCTTAATATATTGATTTTTTCCCTTAAAGACCGAGAAACATTATTTTGACCTTGACGCTCACGTAAAATTTCTATAATATTAGGTTGTCTCAAAAATGCAATAACCTAAAAAGAAATATATAACATCGTATTACAGTAAGGACATATTTAGTGTAATTAATAATTTCAATTTTCAATATTATAAAGCTATGAAGTAAGCTCTGTTCATTTATTTTTCTATGACTTTCTATCACCGAGAGAGTAAGAAGAAATTTTGTGATTTATTCCATACATCCAGTGATTGTAAAAACTATAAGTACAAGACACTCGATAGCAGTAGATAATCGAATTATTTAAGATATGCATTTGCATATGAAATAAATGATTTTTAAAAATTCAAATCTTTTATATAATTTAAGCTCGCTCAAAATATATTTTTGGCTCTACACAGTGCCTGGCTTCTACAGTTTGCGAGAAGTCTGCAGTTTGTGATGTACATACAATAATGATAGATATTTTGACTTATTCTGCGTTTTAGAAAATCACAAACGTTTTTTTGATGCCACGAGATCTCACATTAGAATATAGGCAACGAGATTTGACAAAAAATCATAGTGAAATCAATAACAAGATGAGATAATCCGTTAAGATCGAGAAAAAATCTTATATTAATATTTCTTTCGTTGCAATAGTTCAAAATTCTAGAAAATAAACTTGTGTGTGTGCTTTAGACATGTTTTTATAATAAAAATTATACGTATTCATAGTGTTAGTAAGTTTGTGTAGATAGATTTTTATTATTTACTGTATTCTTGTACGACTGCTACATGTAAAAAGCAATTATTTATTTATTTCATTGAAAAGAATCAAATATATACTTAAAATCACATTATTTTCACACTTATTGTTGGAAATACTGTATTGTTTAATACTTTAACTTCAATGAAAATTCTTAATCAAGTTAACTTTGATATATGAGTTTGATATAATTATTATATTGAAAAATAGTTTTTAGTTTGTCGTAAATGTTTCAACAATAAATAATACTTTTCTAAAAAATATAAAAAGAATATTAGAATATAATTCTACACTTATATATATATATATATATATATATATATATAAAATTTTCCCAAATATTGGAGTACATACTGAGTACTTGCATATACCTACATAACACATCACTATTTTAACTTGAAAATTTTGGATGCAAAAGTGTTCATATACTTTTTGTTATCATTGAGAGAAATATCATAAAATTTGTAAATGAACAGAGCTAATTAAAAACTGCAAAAAGCTATTATTAAAAAACTTTAAATAAAAATTGTAATAAAATAAAAGTATATGGCGAATAAATTAAGTACTGCATGTGTTATATTTGCATGCAGACACCGTATACCATGTATTAAAATGCCAAAACACTTTGACGTTTTTTTTTGGTAAAGAATTTTGATAAGAAATTTATTTGTTGGGTGGTTAAGCAATGTATATATGCATTTCATTGGCGCTTTGTACCAAATCGTCAGGGACTTTAACCACAGTTTTGAATTCAAACTTCTAAACTTATTAAAAGACTTCTATAAACCATCTGAGAATTATGTTAATAAATTAACTATAAAAATTCACAAATGATTCCAAAAAATCACATTATAATAAGTGTAGTAGGCTATGAAACTTATAAGAAACTTTGCAAAACTGTGGTTGAAGTCTAATAATTCACAATAATTTTGCTATAAATACAGAGATGGAGATGCTAAGAACACAACTATTTTTGCTTTACCGATTCAATCAGTAAAACAAATTTTGTACGGTAGATATTTAAATTTATAATTGAAAAAAAAAAAAATAATAAAAAAAAAATATATATATATATATATATATATACATATATATATATATATATATATATATATATATATATTATAAATTATAAAAAGGATATATATATATATATATATATATATATATATATATATATATGTTATAAACTATAAAAAGGATATATATATATATATATATATATATATATATATACATATATATATATATATATATATATATATATATATACATATATATATATATATATATATATATATATTATAATCTATAAAAAGGATATATATATATATATATATATATATATATTATAATCTATAAAAAGGATATATATATATATATATATATATATATATATATATATATTATAATCTATAAAAAGGATATATATATATATATATATATATATATATATAGATATATATTATAATCTATAAAAAGGATATATATATATATATATATATATATATATATATTATAATCTATAAAAAGGATATATATATATATATATATATATATATATATATATATATATATATATATTATAATCTATAAAAAGGATATATATATATATATATATATATATATATATTATAATCTATAAAAAGGATATATATATATATATATATATATATATATATATATATATATATATTATAATCTATAAAAAGGATATATATATATATATATATATATATATATATATATATTATAATCTATAAAAAGGATATATATATATATATATATATATATATATATATATATGTAATGATATTTAAACAAATACGAATTCCTGGGGATCCCAAAAGAACCGAAAAGCGTTCTTGTACATCAAAATTGTGTAAATAAGACCAAAATTGGGTAAATAAGACCAATTTTGAGAGAGCAGTATACATTCTCTTCTTACAGTATACATCGTCTAAACCCGCACTTTTTCTTTTGGCTTGTTTGGGCGAACAGAAAAACCAAATAATCTTGTTTCATACAACGTTTTATAAGTTATTTCACAAAACGGTTCAAGAAAGAAAATTATGTAAATATGCAACCCAAACGCAGTGACTTATCAATCCATAAATGTTTAATTTATAAGTAAAATATTTGCTTTATAGCGTTTCCACACTTTCGCCACTTATTGAGAAAAATTATAGTTTGATCTCACTGCAACGAGCTTTACCCAAAAAGTAAAGAAATAAATCTAATATTTACAACAAAGTTCTTAGCTCAAATGAAAACTGTTCGCGCAAAATATTCATGTCCGTCTTATACCTAATCTTATTATTACAGCTAAACGTGATCTGATTCACGCACTTATTGAGTATTTTCTCCCTTTGTGTAGTATTGTATTTGTAGAATTTTTCAAATAAAGTTTTCATAGCAATTTTCAAATCTTTTGAATAATAACGTTTTTTTACATCTTACCTTTTCATTATACGCAATAGGAACCTCATTGTAACCATTATGAGCTAAAACATTAGACGAACTAGGACCGTTGTTGTATACCGACAATGCAGATGTCGTTGATGATGAAGCATTATGAGACATCTCGTTTTGCATAAAATGCGTTAGACGATTAGTTGAAGTTGTGGAAGAAGTCGATGTGGATGACATAGGGCGTGGTGGAGGCAAAGGCGGGTTGCCAGATGACATACAATTACCATCAATAAAATCATATTGTTGCTGTGGATGACGATGCCGTATGATGCGTGGATACTCGATAGGCAACCTTGGATCCATAAACGATGTTTGGCGATTATTATGATCAATAAAAAAGTGTTTACCCGACTGATCTAATTTGGTCTCCCAAGATGATGGTAAATCACGATTAAGTTGGGCAAAAGAGTTAACCAACGCTACTAAATCTTTATTGTATTGATAACGTTGAAAACTAGATGGATCGCGACGTATGCGTATGACCATGTGTTTTAAGGCAGCATTACGGTTATAAATAGATAATGCGTCTTCGTTGGTATGAAGCATGGAATAAAAATCTGGACGGCATAACAATAAGACGGCTGGATGCACCGATATGTTTACATGTTGAAAATTGTAAGGAGACTGCATGCCTTGATTATTGTTCTGGTGAAGTGTTAAAGATTGCGAAGAGTGCTGAGTTCGGGTACCACTTGCGTTTGTAGAGTTATTAGTAAAAGCAGAAACAATGTTATTGGAACGATTTTCATTTGTAATGGTGCGACGTATAGATTGATATCTGCGATCCAACTGTTGACGATGGTGTTGTTCCCTACCTCCTGGACCGTTGAGAGAAGAGGATCCATTCGAGCCTGGTCTTTGCCAAGAAGTAGTTCTAGTAGTGTGATCTATATAAAATATACGACCATGGCTATCCATTCTAGCTTCCCATGCAGGTGGCAAGGGTTCGGCAGCAGCTTGTACATTTACAGCATCAGCTTCGGCTGTAAAAATCGCACTGGTACGTAGAAGACCGCCAGCAGCCCCACTTTCCGGTATAGATGGCAATCGCGTGCTTGTTATGTGTACAACACTCATAACGTCAGTGTCATCCTCATCATCTGGCACCTCTATATTTTCAATACCAGCGTTAGACGTTCCAGCCAATTCTACAATATCGGCAGTATTACCAGTGGAACTCTGACTAGCAGGAGACGATGTTGGCGCACGTGAAGATAAGCCGTTATAATCGAAATGAGTATTGTTGAGAGCGCTCCGTAAATTCTCAATTCCTTCACTATTTCTTAGACTAGATCCAATATAAGTATCATCTAGATTATTGTTAATTGCTGCATTTGCAGCCTGCATACGTGCATGACGGCGAGCATGGTGGGTTGGTGTTGGAGGACAAACTAAATTTCCTGCTGTAAGACCAGCTCCTACACCACCCACACGTTTTAGCAAACGTTGTTGTGGGCGACTGTGAATCAAAGTTGCAGATACTGACGTAGTAGATATAGGGCACATTTGCGGACTTAACATTTTGGCTTCTGGTGATAGTTGAAAATCCAAAGGCGATGCGCTACGTGTTGAGCAACCAGAGGGTGGGCTCCGATGACGTTTTGGTGATAACATAATGCGGTTCGGCGACTGCGGATGCCCCTCTTCACAGCCCACTTTGCCATTTGATAATGTTCTTGTTAAGGGTCTATGTTGTCTCTGGCAAACTGACGAGGAACTTTGTATAGTTTGTGGAAATTGATTAATGGAAGTTGTTTCTTTAGTGGGAAATGCTGGGAATTCATAAGTTTGAGTAACTGGCACCTTTTTAGTGCTAATAGTGTTAATATAACTGTCTGGTCCAATTTTCTTTTTAATAAGTGGCTTGAATTTCATAGCTGGCGGTGAAGAAATGCAGTTATTTATTTCATATTGTGGGCTAGAATTTGCGGAAGAGTTGCTACTATTCATTACAAACAAAGGGGAATTGTTACAGCTGTTGGAATTGGTAGTAAACCCATTTGGAGAGCCATAAGCAGTTTCTAATGAATCATCTGTGTCTAAGATATCAAATTTGAAAACATCTCCTTGTAAACGAATATCTTTACCAAAAGCTTTAGGTGGCCAAGATCTTTCTAATGGCCGATGCTGAGGATGACGTAAATTTTTATGTGTTCTCTTTGCCTCTTTATTGGCACTTGCTGATGCATGCAGAGCTGCTGCTGCTCCCAATAAACTCTCCACAGCAGCTGTTTCTTCATCAGCATCTTCATCTATTGTAAAACTAGCTGGTCTAATACCCTGACAATTGTCATCTACTTCAAATACAGTTTCTGCCGGTACTGTTTCATAACATTCTCGAGCTATCCACAAGTTGAACGAATCTGTGGCAGTTGAAGCAGTCGGAGTAGATGATGCCGGCGATTTTACGGATGCGCGCTTTTCTTTCTTTTTAGCACCACCCAATGGTGTGGTTGTGCCACTTTGTGGAGACAATGTCCAAGATTTTCGTCGAGCTCCACTACCACCTCCATCGCTTCCTATGCTTCCATTGTACGAATTAGTAGGTGATAATGTAGTCGTGCATGCCGGTGTTTCACAAGATTTCGTTGTGAGCAAAGTCTGTTGCCTTTGCTTTTGGGATTGGTCATCGTCAGTCTTTGTGCAGCTGATTTTATTAATGCTATCGACTTCCTTAAGAGCTAGAAGAAAGAAAAAGTGATATACTTAGTGCAGACAATACAACTTTGAGAGTTTAGTTTACAATGAATATCGCTGTCCGAGACGATCCAATTGGGTCAGTTATTATTTTGCACCCTTTGTTATACTCAGAAAAGATAGTTATAAAATTCAATTAGAATACATAAAAAACGGTGTGAGAAGATTTTCGCCATATAATGCAGTCTGGCCGTATTCTTCCCGTCCTAATAAGATAAGTATGATAATTAATTAAATGGATACCGTGAAAAAAATTCAGGCAGATCCAGAAGCATACACACTATTCACTATAACCTCATTCTTACTGAAAATATTGGGACGAATTGTGGATACAATGTTGAAAGAGAGTGTACCACGTGATATAATAAAATTTGAACAACAGGCTTATTTTATAACATCGATAAACTTTTCGACCTAAGCATATAGACCCTGACTGCGTTCATTGATAAAAAGGACTGTCAACAATGTATCAATCTCTCGCATTCTTAACTTAGACGAACGTACAACCGCTTGGATAAGTCATATTCTTAGGAACAGGTGGAAAAGATGCAAGGGAAACGATACATAACAAGAGTGAATGTATGGTGCGGACCCCCTAATGGGAGCATATCTTCCTTATTGAGATTTAAAGAACATACATAGTTTACGAAGAAGAGTATAGCAGTTAAGATTTATGCCCATCTACTACGCAGATGTTATGGCAATATTTATAGGGCGAAACCACTAGAGTTCTACGTAAAAGAGCAATAGAAGTTGTCAAATTAACTGATGTCTTGGCTAGATAGTACAAAAATTCAAATTTAAAAATGTCAAATACCTTAGAGAGATGCTTGAACTTGGCTCCCATTAGTTTTACTTCTTTCGGATAAAAATGCACTGAGCTGTGATAAAATATAACATTAGCTGTATAGGGTATTAAACATCAGCTCCAATGTTCGCTTAAGTAAACTAAAAACATGAATGCCCAACTTAATGCATTAATCTTAATATTTTTTGTTCACCCCTTTATTATTGTCCACACCAAAATCCAAGAGTTTCGTATCTGATAAAGTATTATATTTTAAAAACAATAAAGATTATTTCATAAAAAAATAATAATAATAATAATTTAAAATCTCAAATGATTTGTAGAAGTATTTGATAAGTTGAGAAGTTTGAAACCTTTAAAAACTGTTGTTAAAGTCTACTGACGATTTGGTATAAAGCGCCAATGAAATGCATGTAGACATTGCTTAACCACCCAACAAATAAATTTCACAATAAAGATGTACATAATTAGAAACATTCCAACATCTACGTAACACATATTTTTCTTGCCATATGGTTATTATTTATCCTTATGGATAGTCGAATAAACGATGTCTGTAACTCTATACGTGAAATCGGATTTCGAAGCCACGCAGAAAATCTAGACTTCGATATTAGATTGAAATATTTGAATTAGTCATTCTGGATTGTGCTTAAAACCACTTTTTTGTAATTTAATAGGTTTTATATTTCAGAAAAAATTTAATTGGTGTTAAAAATCCAACAAAATCAAAAAGACGATTCCATTGTTTTGCGATACAAACTTTTTTTGGTATTGTAACAGCAGAAGGCAATGAAAGGTATATAGCATTCGGAATAGACGAATAGGTATAGCACTATTACTTTTTGAGTATCTGTATCTTATCGGCATAAAGACGTATCGTTACATTTTTGATTTGAATACTTTTTATTAGGTTGGTTCAGTTAATGATAGAAAATTCATTTAAATACCTAATTAGTTTTGAGGATTAGGCGTTTTATATTTTAACTTACATCTTTCTCTCTTTTTCCTCATGACAACAGGTTTCTCCACTTCATCGCCTTGAATAAAGTCCCCATAAGTTTTACCCAATAAAATCAACTCCTTCGCTTCATCATCTAAAGCATACCTTATGCTTGAAACAACACCAACTGCACCTTCACACTCTTCGAGCATTTCATCGTTTAAGTTTGATTCTTTTTCCATTACAACATTTGTTATATTTTTGTCCAAATTCAGTTGCTGTTTTTCTTTTTTGATAGTATTGTTTTCAATAATATTGAATTGAGGGAACGGTAGCGGTTGCGATGTTGTACCATTTGAAGAATGCATTGATTTTTCAAGTGTTAAAAGTAGTTTCGGTTCACAGGCATCTACAGAAAATTTTGGATTACTATCATCATTGTCGTCGTCTTTAATTCTATTAATACCCTCAAAGAGGGTGGTAGTGGCGTCATTGCTTACACTATCGTTTGTTGGTTCTTTTGTGTTTTCTAATTTTTTGTTACAACTCTTTATGTGATTATATGAACCTATATTTTCAATATTTTTCTTCAACTCCATGTTGTTATCAACGTATTCGACACTTGTTGCTGGTGCTAGCGAAAACTGCTCACAATTAACTGTATTTCCCTCCGCCATCTTTATACCACTTATATTAGTAGTGCAGACCCATATGATGATTTTTCGTTTGCTACCATGTTAATTCATCAATATTATATTTTGTTGCAGAATTACATGCTAATGATGACTTTAGTTTTTCAATAGATATTACATTGGATATGCAATAAAGTTTTTCAGTTTGTATACATTTTATACATATTGTTTTTAGTTCGATTGACTATTTTTATTGTTCTACTTTTGGATTATAGATTTTCCTAACTAATATAGTCCTGTGAAGACAATCAAACAAGCTTATCATAGTTGGAGGACTACGTCATTATTACTAAGAATCACAAACATCGTGATGTTTTCATTTTGTTTAATGAGAACTGTAGATGGTCAAATAAATAGATTAAATCATTTTGATTTGCATTAACCATTGCCTATGTTTAAATTGTAATCTCGATAAATGCAAACCTAAATACATATAATTGATGACGAATATATTTGAACGTCTCCTAAAGCGCAAACATAAAATTTAATTTTGTTTTTTATTTATGAAAATTAAATTTTATAAATAAAAATTTATTCAGAATTTGCAAGCTTTGGTCTTCTTCAAGATAAAGTCTTTTTATGCACTAAATTCCATATATGTATATAATTATTTAAGCATTTTAATCAAATATCCACTTTATAAACGCCAGTTACTAATATTTTGTGTAATTTCGGTTTTAAAGTTCGAGTTCTTGAAAACTTAATATTTTTCAGGCACATATTTCCTCGGCAAGTCGGCGGCAGGAAAATTTTTCAGACATTTTGAGCGTTGCCAGAGTTCTATGACGCAGCAATAATACTGTTGCCACATGTATTCAAGACGCAGTCACTACTGCCAAGTCTCATATCTTTTTCCAAACTTTAACTGTCTGATCAAGGAAGTATGCGTGACATTTCATTGTTCATCATTGTTTTAGTTGTAGTTAATTTGGATTTTTTCCAAATATTACGCTACCCCGTAAATAATTGCATCACGGAGTATATTTTAACAAAATAGTCGCTCTTGTACTATAGTGTGTAACTCTATTTATTATGTGTAAAAGATCGGCGGTAGTTTCTATTATATATACTCTCCGAAAAATTATCGTCGGCGTTACAGTTGGCGTCTAGATGCCGCCGGCCATAACTTGATTCGGCGCTGGTCGGCGTTACCGTCTTGGCTTAAGTTTTGTTGGACACGCAGCAAAAAAGGTTATTTATTTTACAAAATAAATACTTTAGTTAATTTATAAGCTATGGAAATATCTGGTCAAGTCTCAAAAAAGTAAGTATAAAAACAATTAATTAAAAAAAAATTCCTAGATGATACTCATCCATGTGAAAAAATTAATTTACTGATGCCTTCCCGGAATGTTATAAAAAATGAGGTTATGAGGAAATGCACGCAATTTGAACAGCAACAAAAAATTTGAATATTTTATGAAGTTATCGTGGAGTTAAGTCACATCAACAGTTTAAATTGTTCGAATAGTGGTTAGTTAAAAAATAAACGATGTTAAGTGTATTAAAATGTTTTGGTAACTTTGTTCATACATCACGGATGCAGCGCAATGTTGCACAAAGTATAAGTTGTTTATTTCATGCTAGTGCTAATCTGCAACATCCTAGTAAAAAAACGAAAATGTAATTTTAAAATATTTCTATATAATTTGAAATATTTAGATCTGTATTTAATTTGTTTTTAGCGAACTCAAACGTCGTTTAAAGGCGGAACAGAAAGCAAAAGAAAAGGCGGAAAAGGATGCTAATAAAGTAGCTTCGGCTCCCGCTGTTGGAGAGGGCAAACAAAAATTATCTGCTGCTTGCGAAGAAATATCACCGAATGAGTATTTTAAGTTACGTACAGCTTCCATAGCTGAGTTGAAAAAATCTCCAGAAACAAATCCATATCCTCATAAGTTCCATGTCAGTATATCTTTGGAAAACTTTATAAATAAATATACAAATCTTAAGGATGGTGATATGTTGGAAGAAGATCAGTTAAGGTAAGTGTTTCATTAATGCAAAATTTTATACAATGAAAGTAATAAATATACTATTATAGCATAGCCGGTCGCGTACATGCCATACGTGAGTCTGGAGCAAAGTTGATTTTCTACGATTTACGTGGAGAAGGTGTTAAACTACAAGTTATGGCTAATGCTAAGTTATATAAAAGTGAGAAAGATTTTGAAGTTGATACTGCAAAGCTCAGACGAGGAGATATTATTGGCATAGTTGGTTACCCAGCCAAAACTAAAAAGGGTGAATTATCGATTATACCCAAATCTGTTAGTACAGTTTATAATTGTTTATCTAAAAAAATCAGATAATATTAATTAAATGTGTAATATATTTATGTATGATATTAAAATTTAAATTTTTTTTTTTATAGATAACCCTATTGTCGCCCTGTTTGCATATGTTGCCACATTTACATTTTGGCTTAAAGGATAAAGAAACACGTTTCCGCCAACGTTATTTAGATTTCATACTAAATAATAAAGTCCGCGAAACTTTCCAAATTCGTGCAAAGGTATTATTAAAAAAATTGAACACCAATTTCATTGTTAAGGGTTGTATGATATGTACTAAATGGTCATATCTGGTTACCATTACTCCACTATTTTAGATAATTTCCTACGTTCGCCAATTTCTGGATGGCATGGGTTTTCTTGAAGTCGAAACTCCTATGATGAATATGATTGCTGGCGGTGCTACAGCAAAACCCTTCATTACTCATCACAACGATTTAAATATGGATTTATATATGCGTATTGCACCAGAATTATATCACAAAATGTTGGTTGTGGGAGGTTTGGATCGTGTTTATGAAATCGGCAGACAATTTCGTAACGAAGGCATCGATTTAACGCATAATCCTGAATTTACAACATGTGAATTCTATATGGCTTATGCTGATTATCATGATGTTATTGAAATGACCGAACAGATGATATCGGGTATGGTTAAAGCCATACATGGCACTTATAAAATAAAATACCACCCTGAAGGTCCAGAAGGACCGGAGCAAGAAATAGATTTTACACCTCCGTTCAAGAGAGTCAACATGATTAAGACCCTGGAAGAAAAATTGAATGTGAAATTTCCATCGGCAACAACATTCAATACCAAAGAAGCAAATGATTTCCTTTCCCAAATATGTATTAAAAATAACGTGGAATGTCCCGCTCCTCGAACAACAGCACGATTGTTGGATAAATTGGTGGGTGAATATATTGAGGAAACTTGCATTAATCCCACTTTCATTTGTGAGCATCCACAAATTATGTCTCCCTTGGCAAAGCATCACCGTAGTGAACCCGGTCTAACAGAGCGATTCGAATTATTTGTAATGAAAAAAGAAATCTGTAACGCATATACAGAACTGAATGATCCTATTGTGCAGAGAGAACGTTTTGAACAACAAGCTAGTGATAAGGCAGCTGGTGATGATGAAGCACAGCTGGTGGATGAAAACTTTTGCACAGCTTTAGAATATGGCTTGCCACCTACAGGAGGTTGGGGTATGGGCATCGATAGGCTAACTATGTTCCTCACAGATGCCAATAATATTAAGGTTGGGTATTCGCTGTTATCTCTATACTTTATTTCTAAAATCTGTGTAATTTTAGGAAGTTTTATTATTCCCTGCTATGAAGCCTGATGAACCTAACCGTGCTCATCCAGCGGAACTGGATAACTTGAAAGAAATAAAGTTATAAATATCGCTGAGATCGTCTCTAGCAAAGGAAACTAATCAACATGATTTAAAACTTTAACTTATTTAATGGATATTATTTTTTTAATAATTTATATAACGTTTCATCATGATTTTTTTATATTATTTAATGACATTTGTTATTTTTTTGTCAATATTTAAAAAAGTAGGACGAGCATTTAGTAAGTTAAATTTTTAAATAAAATGATCGTTTCAAAGTCAAGTTCTGAAAATCTCCTGAGATTTGAAAATAAGTTATTGGATGTTTCTACGTGACTAGCATTTTAACTTTAAGCTAACCACTTCGCAATCAGTGTTGACTGAAACAAGGATTTGTTTTCAAAAGAAGCAACTAATTTTTTTTCCTGACTTGCGATGCTTCGCAATTAATTTAATGTCAGCTTCTTCAACGTTGGCTTTTAGCTATAGGTTAACTCAAAACTAGCTAGAATCTAACTCACTTAAAACTAAACGTTTCCATCTAAGTTTTGTCAATTTATTTTTGTAGCTAGCAGTTGTTGGTGTAAATATATGGTATAGGATGAAAATTGTAGAATAAAAATAAGACATTGAATTGTAACAAAAATTCTGCTTGTGCTATTCAATTTCGCTTACCATTTTGAATTGAATACTGAATAAATAAATAAAAAGTAATTTTTTAATTGTTGGGAAAAAAATTGTTGCCAATTTATTTAAGCTATCAATTCGTCAGATTTGTTGTTGCTCATACATCTCATAGGAATTAGCTTCTATATATATATTAGCGTATAATTGAAAGAAACAGCTGTGTACTTATTAGTAGAAAACAAAAAAGTCCACTGGTGAAAAATAGATACTAAAAGAATAATAAATTACTAAAAGATTTTTACATGTTGCAAGTGTAATTTATTTATGAACATAAATTTGAAATATTATTGCGGTTCTCAGAAAATCTGAACAAAGTACAAATGTCATGAAATAAATAGTTAAAAGCACAGTTATAGGTAATCGATGGTACCGACATAAAGCTAAAAAATGGATTCGAACGGAAATCAACGTAAACGTGGTGGCCGAGCTCCCAAAAATGCTAGTACCGACAGCAAGTCTCCACTGCAAAATGTTGAACATAATGAAGTATTGGAAGTGTCAGCAGTTGCCATATCTCCAACATTGGAAGAATCTGGCTCTACAAATAACGCCCCAACTTCTGAATGTAGACGTAGCTCACGTAAAAAAATTATTAAATTTGATGTTCGCGACTTATTGAATAAAAATCGGAAGACCCACAAAATACAAATCGAAGCAAGAATTGACTCAAACGCTCCAACAACTTCCAAACCTGCAACATTAGGTTGCATTGAAGCAGCCAACTCGAAACTATCTTCAACAACATCAAAAGAAGATTTACTATCAAAGCATAAAACATTTTTAGAGAAATCCGCTATATTTAGACGGTACTCAGTTTCACAGGAACATAAAGCACCGCCGCCTCCTCTGCCGATACCACCTTTACTTGGTAAGTCAAACGACAAAGATTCTGGTTTCTCAGGTACATCGAGTTGTCAAGAATTTTTGAGTCACGCCTTGATAAAACCCAAGCAACCAACAAGTCTAATTGTTGCTCAAATCGAAAGTAATAAACCTTCTTCGGTTACAACAGCTAAAAGAAGAAGTATTTATAAGTCTACGGATCCAAGCATTAACATCATAACTAGTTATGAATCATCCCCAATTGTACCGCAAAAGAAAAGAGGTAGACCAGCTAAAAACAAAACTCAATCTTTTGTGACAGCACCTATTCAGGAAGAGCTGACTAAGAAAAAATTAACACCAGAAAAAGCTAAAAATTGGAAAGAATACAAAGCATGTCTGGCACAACAGTCTAGTTGTATCAAGGAGAAAACTTTTGAAATAAAAGATAAAGAAAGTTTAACAGCTAAACGTCAGAAAGATGAAAACCAACAGTTAGCTAAGAGACAGGCTACTGTAAAGGATTTTGAGGATACTATGCAATCCGACATTTCAAGATCAGATGATGATGGCAACTTTAGCGGTTTTCAAACTAGTAAAGACGATGTAAGCTCTGATTCGCCATTGTTGGAAAAAGAAACATTAATACAGCCGCAATCTATAGAAAATCTAAATAATGAAGCGAGAATAATTGTTATAGGTGCCGAAGCATGCAGTTCTACAGAGATAACGCATAAAAAAGAATTGATTCAAAAGGGCGCCATTGCTGATGAGAAGGGAATTGTTAAAATCAGTGCAGAAAACGATTCGACGAATGATGATGTACACAATAAAGATATAAAGTTAGACATAAAAATAGAAAAAAATCGAAGTTCAAATCTTAACAAAAAAGAACCAGACTCTGAAAAAACATTCCCAAAGCTTAGATTTAAAAAAAGCAATATAAAGTCTCCTGATTATGATGAAGGGAAAGAAATAGTTGAAACTGAAATAGACGTAAATACGAGTAGAGAAGAAACAAGTGCTGTAAAAGAGAAAAATGATCAACGGGATGAATCCCAGGGTGTTCAGGAATCATGTACAACGACGCAGGATACAAACGTAATTAATAGTATCAACTCGAATCAAAAATATGAATACATTAGCAGTGACTTATCTGAAGAAAAAATCGAAGAGACTGCAACTAATTCAAAGAAGGTTGATAGCGATAAAAATAAAAAAATGGCAGATGAATTAGAACACACATTGGAAACAGAAAATCTATTTGCAAATATAGAAAACGTAAATACCAAAAATACAAATTGTGCACATTTCGATGAGATGGCTCAAGAGATCCCAAGAGAATTGAAAACACATGAAATTTTGTCAAAATCAAATAAAAACGTTAAATGTACACCTAGAGCAAAGAATTTATTCGTACCACAAATATCAATATCTTCCGATGAAACCAAATCATTTTCACGAAACTCTAGTTCCTCAGAATCTGAAAACGCTTCAGAAAGAAGTTATTTCTCATCTGAATCTTTTTCAACTACATCGTCATCACGATCATACAAATCTGGTGATAAGCTTAAAGTTTCTATCAAGCGCGTCCCTTTGCCAAAAAGCCCATCCACTTCATCACAAACTTCAACTTCTGAAGAGTTTAATAAAACCGACGTTATTAAGAACAAACCGCCAATTGCTAAACGACCAAAAAGACTACAAAAGAAGTGTACAGAGGCTTTGGATGAAGTAGGTGGCCCTAGTGAAACTATTGACAATTTATTTAACAAAATTTCAAATGATAGCAAGAAGCTGGAAAAAAATATTGATTGTACAAATAATATTTCAGAAGCAGAAATTTGCGTTGCTTCCTCGCAAGTGCATAATAAAGAAGGTGATACTTCCGAGTTAGTCAACAAAGTTGAAAATAAAACAATAATGAAAGATTCATATGAAAGTCGTGCTTTTTTTGAAGGAACGGATTCCTTTTTAAATAAATCTTCAAATGTAGAATATTTTCAAGCTAAAGAAAAGATTATCACAAGAAAATCTTTCAGAAGTCGTAAGGATTACAGTAGCTACATTAAAGATGAAAAAGCCTGTAAAACGAATTCTGAAGAAGAAGAAGATATATTATCAGAAGAATTTGAAAGAAATCAACAGAAAATATTTACAAATTATATCGATGACGATAAAAAACAAGAAATTTCAGATAATTTGCAGCTTGAAAAACTGCCAGAAATTGCGAATGAACAAAGTGGAGAAACAAAAATCCGATCAAACAATGAATGTTCCATTGATGATAAACATGAATTAATTAATTTGAATACTGTTGTACAAACAACGGATAATTACGACTACAAAACTGAAAAATCGTTTGAAGGGGCTCAAAGTACAGACAAAACTTCTGAGAATAATGACACAACAAAAGTTTTAAATAGTCAATCAGAAATACAGTCAGATATTAAACATATAAATTACCAAAGCACCGTGCCAATTTCCAAGGAAATTAAGACAAGTAACATAGACAAACCAAATTCTGCTGCAAGCAAATTGATTGATGAAGAAACTGCAATCAAAATAACATCAACTGAAAGCAAAATTTGCAAAGATGTTATTTCTGTAAAGGTGTCAAAGAGTCATGCTGAAATACAACATGGAAAAGAACTACGACTCTCTTCCAATAATAAATCTGATAATAAAAATGAAGCTATTTCCGAAGTAGAATATGAGTTAAGAACTCAAGATATAACCAAATCTCCTAAAGAAAATGTCTTCGAAGTATTATCTAGTAATACCAACGGTAGAAAAGACGGTGGCAATAGAGACAAAGAAAGAAATTATAGTGAACATTCAATAGTAGAGGACAAACCAATTACTGATATAATCCAAGTTGCTGTTTCAGAAAGCGATGAAACCAAAACTGACAAAAACTCAGTCGCAACTGATAATGAAACAACAGGTGAAAATAATGAAAAATTAAACAAAAAGGCGGACACAAAGCATAAAGAAGAAAATTTTACAGCGGAAACAGATAATAATACTGCAAGTACAAAGGCAATGACGGATGTAGTTTCGTTGATCAGCGAAGAACCAGAAAACTCAATAATAAAGCTTAAAAAAACTGAAACTACGGCTAAAGACCTATATAACAAAAAGGAAGAAGCTGGTGCACTTCCATCAAAACAAAGTAAACTACATAACGAAGAAACTTCTCCTATCGCTCATAGAAAAACTACATCTAAAAAAAAAGACCGGAGTTCCTCTCAAGCGCCAACAAGCACATTTCAAAACATAGAAAAATCAATTACAATACTTGACCAATGTGGATCATCTTCAAAAACTATTTTGGCGATATCTGCAGAAAATTCTAAATCTCTCCAGGATAAAAGTTTAGCTGAAGAAAACATAGCGACGAAGCGATCTTCGGATACCACAGCAACAACTTACGTTAAAACATATTCTTCGAAGAAAATATCTACAAATGTATTTGATAAATTGCAAGACACAAATAAATCCACGACAGTAAAAAAAGGATCGTGCACTGCAAGTACACATCAAGAAAATATATTGCACGATAACGATGAATTAAATTTAGTAGAACCCATAGTAACCAAACGACGGGGCAGAAAACCACGCCTTAAAAATCTACATGGTCAGGAAATTGATTCGGAAACTGATAGTAGCACTGGTAAAAGTACACCAATAGATGAAATAACTCAACCAAATCTCATCACTGAAGCAACACCAATACTAAAAGAAAAAGTGAAAAATATAGAAATACATAGTCCACAAAACTGTAAAGAAATAGATAAAAATTTCTATAAAATTGAGAAAAAACATGAAGGCGTCAATATTAAAGAAGAATTTGATTCTGCCCAAGAAAATACCCAAAGCAATCTTTTAAGCTCTCAAATAAAAAATGTCAGCATTGAAACCAATACATTGTTAGATATTCTTCGTACTGTTCAATCAAATACTGAAGCTGCCTTAAAAGCTACAAAATCTCCTATTGATATCAGTGGAACGAATAATGAAGATGCAATTGAAAGCACTTCTGAAATGCAATTGGATGAATCCGCAAAAAATTCTACAGATTTGTTAAAAATTGAAAGAGAATCAGAAACAATATCTCCAATATTGTTCAACTCCGAAACTTCATTAACAGCAAAAAAAATGAATTTATCGCCAGCTCGT
The DNA here is from genome assembly GCA_963675445.1 of Linnaemya vulpina. Taxonomy (NCBI): domain Eukaryota; kingdom Metazoa; phylum Arthropoda; class Insecta; order Diptera; family Tachinidae; genus Linnaemya; species Linnaemya vulpina. Next base: position 39,201,608 of record OY776280.1, on the reverse strand, counting down.
TCGGATTCTGCATCGCCTTTGACTCTTAAAAAACTAACACCGTCCCCAACACGTTCTAACTCTTCGTCACCTTTGACCCTAAAAAAAGTAACTAGGCGTTATGAAAGGCGAAGCCGTCCTGCCGAAGACTCTGCACATAAAACTTTAGAGGAAACTTTTGCCGAAATCGCAGCACAAAGCTCAAAAGCTGTTTTGGCCGCCAAAGAATTTGACGTTAATGAAGAGCAAGTAAGAAGTGAAAATACTCAAAAACAACTAGAATTCGCTGATACTGAGCGAAATGCTCTAAAAGAACAAGAACATATTGAGAACTTCACGGACTCGGTAAAAACACCAGGATTTGATGAAGGTAATGTTGATGAGATTATATTAAAAGTTTCACAGGATATAGACAAGATTCCAGACGTTGTGACCGAAGTGGAGATCGCTCCAACAGAATGTGTTGTTGAAAGTGAAACTTTAAAATTGACACCGTCTAAAAGAGGACGGAAACCAAAAAATCGAGCATTAGATATTCCAGCAACAGGAACTACAGCAACACTTGAAATAACCAATTCGCCCAAAATGAAAGAAGACACAGGTATTGCGAAAGAAGTAGAAAAAGTGAATGAATTTCAGTCGGCAACAGAGATAATAGCTACCAAAAAAGTGGATGAAAATAAAAGTAAAGAAATAAATGATTCCTTAGAAGTTGATCAAATTGATGATTTGTCAGAAGATAAAAGTAGAAATCATCTTGATTTTTCACCAACGCATGTTGATGATTCTTTGAAACCGTTAGAAGATGGAGTTGAACATAAATTAAGCAAAAAAGTGAAGAAATGTGACGCTAAAACAGGTTTGGACAATGATACATACGAAGATAAAGAAGGTGATATTCGAACACCTAAACAACCAATAAAAAAACGCGATTCACTTTCGAACAAAACTGAAAGTAAACCAGTGGGCAAGAAAATACCGATGAAAGCTAAAAATGATGAAGACGACTCATTAAACATACAGAAAGATGTAACTGTAAACAACACTATACCGAATACACCTCCACCATCTAAAAGAGGTAGAAAACCTAAAAACCATCAAGCAGAAAGTCCACAGACTAGCTCTAAAAAGAAAAATAAAAAAGATATATGCAACAAAATTGAAGAAGAATCTACTAATAACGAGAAGGAGAAGCTTTTTGATTCAGATAACGAGTCTTTAAATACTTCCTCAGAAAAGTCCATAGACGAAAAACTGGCGAAAAAGAAACGCCAACGTAAACTAAAAGAGGCATTCGAGGCTGCTTTAACAGACGACAAAGAAAAATCTAAAGAACCTTTGCAAAATGAAACCAGTAGTCCGATAGAGAATCCCAGCTTTAGTTTAACACAATTTGACAATTCGTTACCTTCAGAGAAGAGTCAATTGATATTAAATGAAGATGTGAACGAAAGTATTAAAATAACGTGCATGACACCTGTAGAGTCAGAAGAAGATCTGGATCCTTTAAAGGACATTGAAAAGTTTATAGCCGATGGTGTTAACCTCTTAAAGAAAGACTATAAACTAGATGAGGATAGTGCAGATGATGTTATACATACTGCTACTGCAAGAACGCCTAAAACAGTTGAACCAGCTAAAACTAATTGCGAAGAATCGAAACAAATATTTAATACATTTGAAACACCTGCTGAAACACCCATACATACACCCAGTGCTAGTCCTCCACCTAAAAGTCCTACGTCTATAGAATCCACTACGCCTGATGAAAACTCTGGTGTCCGCAGATCTCATCGTATTAAATTAATAACCAAAACACCTAAAGCATTGGTTGGCAGAGGATTGGTTAGAGATAGAGAACGTTTTTCCATTAAGGATGATGTAGAAACCAAAAGTCACTATACAATGGATGACCATCTAACGGACTTGGCTGAGGTAGAGGCGAAAAATGCTAAATTTCTTAAAGAAATGGAAGAACGGCTTAGTAATTTCCAAGTAATTAAAGAAAATGACTATTTATGTGAGCGTATGGTTAGTAGAGAGGCTAGGAAGATGATCTGTGACTGTTTCCTTACACATGGTGAGGAAGAACGTGGTGAACTGGGCTGTGGTGAAGACTGTCTCAACCGTTTGCTTATGATTGAATGTGGTCCTGACTGTAATGTTAAGGAACGTTGTACAAACAAAAGATTTCAAAAATTATTGTGTTCCCCTTGTCGAGTATTTCGTACTGAGAAAAAAGGGTTTGGTATAATGGCCGATATAGAAATATTACCAGGTGAATTTATAATGGAATATGTCGGTGAAGTTATAGATACCGAAGAGTTTGAAAAACGTCGTATAACATATTCTCAAGACAAAAACCGTCATTATTATTTTATGGCCTTAAGAAGCGATGCCATAATTGATGCCACTATCAAAGGAAATATATCGCGTTTCATTAACCATTCATGCGATCCAAATGCAGAAACGCAAAAATGGACTGTGAATGGAGAATTACGCATTGGTTTTTTTAGTCGGAAATCTATAATGCCGGGTGAAGAAATAACCTTTAATTATCAGTACCAGAGATATGGAAGAGAGGCCCAGCGTTGTTATTGTGAATCTTCAAATTGTAGAGGTTGGATCGGCCAAGAACCCACCTCTGATGAGGGCGAACAACTGGACGACGAAGACGATGAATCAGAAGATGAGGAGGCTGACACTTCAAATCTTCTAGTACAAGATGATGATGAAGATAGTGATACTAGTGTGACTGATCCAGAAGAAGTTCAAAAGCAATTGGAAATGGCTGCTGCTCGAGCAGAAGTTGATTTAGCTCCCTTGCAGCTGTTAGAAGATAAAGATAAGCAAGCCGAAGCAACAACAGATGACGTGAAATCTATACAAGACTCAAATAAATCAAGCAATGAGGAAGATTCGAAGAGTAAATTTAAAAAACTTCTGTCAAAGATGGCTGAAAAAGTAGCAGCTAAACAAAAACAAAATAAACGTGAACAAAAGTTGCAACGCAAGAAGAAATCTAAAGCATCCTCCTCAGAATTAACAAACAAATTAAGATTTTTGGAAGACCCCGATATAGAAGATGAAGTTGAATTCTTAAGAGAGTGTGGCCTGAAAAATCAATCTGATACATTACGTCTATCACGTTTGATGGTGAGGGCTAAATTATTACAAACTCGGCTGAATCTGCTGGAAATACTTCGTAAAGGTGATTTTCCTTGTAGACGTTTGTTTTTGGATTATCATGGTTTGCGTTTGCTGCATGGATGGATGAGCGAAGATGCTGGAAATATGCAAATACGTCTATCACTTTTACAAACCTTAGAGACTTTGCCCATAGCAAACAAAACAGTATTGACTGATAGTAAGGTAATGCAGGTTGTACGTATTTGGTGTGGCACCAATATGAATCTATCGCCAAATGAGGATTCTTCCAGTAGCAATAGTAACTCTCAAGACGCTGCAGTGCAAAGCACTACTAATATTGGTGAGGGATCCGAAATGGCAGAATTACAAAAACTAGCCTTAAAACTTATCACTACTTGGGAAAGTTTGCCTGAAATATTCCGTATACCTAAAAAGGAAAGAATTGAGCAAATGAAAGAGCATGAACGTGAAGCCGATAGACAATACGCTGCTAACGCTGAAACTCAAGAAAATAATACATCTACTGACCGTTATCGCAGAGATCGCTTTGGCCGAGGTTTAAATACAGCCAACAATGCACCAAACAACTCTAATCGCTTCATTAAACCCAATAATGGAATTCCTCATAAAACTAGCAATGCAACACTTGAAAATGTCAAAAACCTCTCAAAAGCTCAAAGGCGTGAAATGTTTGCTGCCAAAGTGGCCAGAGATGAAGCTGAAAAACGTTTAGCCGAAGAACGTCGAGAATTCGAAACCAAGTGTAGGTTCTTTGGGTTAGATCCAAAAAAGACTCGCCCACAAGATATACCCTTTTGTGTTAATCCTTCTACGGGTCAATGGTTTTCTATTGAACGTAAACCTATACCCACTCCTCCGAGCTATGCTCATGTGCAAGTACCCGTCAAACCCAAATCCACCGACCCCAATGACTATCAACTGCCAGCTGTATGCAGTACTTTACCATCTCAATGGAAATATGCCATCACACCACATGGTAAAATTTACTATTATCATATTAAACATCGCATATCGCAATGGGAGCCACCATCAGCATCTCAACTACAACAGTGCGATCTAGAAGACAGAGATGATTCGGAGAGTGAAATTTCCACAACGGCTGGTGACGATAGCAGTGATGATGACGATGATATCTTGATTGGTATGGATGCCGTACAACTAAAGGCTTACATTGATCGAAAAGTTAAAATGCGGCGCCAGAAACGTTATCAACGTTTGGTGGATCAACGTTCTATAAGTGTAAGTATTTAAACTTTTGGTCTAAAATATACTATAAAATAACTGGGGGAAGGACGGATATTCATCGTAAAAAATAAAATTCATTTATGTAACGTTGGGTTGTTAGATTTAACGATTTTACGTCATTTTAATCTATAATATGTAGTGATATATAAAAACTTTTTGGAACTATACTGAATTGTTATTTAAAATATGAATTGATTCCTTTATCAACATTAATTTTCTGAAAGAAAGGTAATTTTTTAGAAATTGAAGACTTATATCTTGGAAGTTACATGAACGAAATAAAATCTCTGGCTTAAAAAAAAAAACAGACTGGACTTTAAAAATTCAATTTTAATTACTACATCTGTTGTTTTGAATAACTACCAATCCCAAAATGTCAAAAGAATCCTTTCTTTCGTACAGATATATTTGAAGCAAATATGTAAATGTACGCAAAGAACTCTTTTGACAACGTGAAGTTGTCAGTATAGATACTTGCTAACCCGCTTTTAAAAAATTATTTGGTAACTATAGAAAAGTACCAATTAATAGATTTTTAATATATTTAATAGACTATCTGCTATGAAATAAGCTCCTACAGGATTGTAGAAGCAAACTTAATTTACTATATGCCAGAATTGTATTAAAATTTACACAATATATGTATTTTTAGAAATAACTATTCAGAAAATTCATAAAATTTCTTTTGAAATTATAAGGATGAGATGAAAATCTTTGACATTGTAGTACATGTTGAAATTATATTCTATCTTGTTGGGCGATATGGATTTAAAAACTTAATTACATCGGAGACTGTGTTACCATTAAATGAAATGTTTACGTATGTTCTCTAACTAGGAAAAGTAGGCGTCTTTAATGTGAAGGTTAATATTTCGATTCCAAAGCAGGCTTCTTAGACAAAGTGGAAGAAATGATTTTTAAAGCTAATCAAATAACCTTCGTTTTGCTGGTCTCAGACCATAGAGTCTTATTCTAAAATTGGTATAGCATGCGATGTACATAATACATAGCAATTTGAGCCTTCCCAAGGAAAGTTTAATGAAGCCATGTACATGATGTATTAGTAAAATATTGATTGACTGATTGTGTGTTAAACTTGAAAGGCAAAAATTTATCGCACATAAGTAAACCCCAAGTAAATGAAAATATATATATGCCGAAATTCGTCAGAAGTAGATTTACTTCTTACGATGATGAAGAAATGTTAAAACAACAGTCAGACTGCATTTACAGTTACGAAATTGATGCGCAGGCAGATGAAGTTTGTAGGTAAGGTTTCTAAAAGGTAAATTGTGTACTCGACTATCTAGGCTGGACATTGTTTTTATTTGGCTTTGCTACTTTTTGCAATATACACAGCAAACATCAATTAAATAACCCTAAATATCTGTCTAATTGTTTTGAACTTGTAAATTTAATGGAAAGGCTAAAAGAGAATTTCCAAATGTCCGCCTTTCAACTTCAGGCTAAAACGACGGATAAACAAAGCCCATCTGTAAACTGACGACTGGAAATTGTTTCATAATAAAATAATTACTGTGTGACCATGCTTTGTTTAAATTTTTATATATTTTAGTAAACTGCAATAAATATTTTGTTTATTTCATAGATTTTAAAATTAATATAGAATTAATACAAGGCTATTCAGACCCCAACTGTCAAAAATTTCTTAATGTTAGTTTTATTGAAAGTGTATAAACATGTGTGTATATGTGAAATTCTTTTCAAGTCAAATTAGTTTAAAAACACCATAAATAAATATGGGCTTGTTTTGTAAATCACGTCGATTAAATTTAGCTTTTCAATATCAAAGTTTGTGTTAGTTTTTTAAGTGTGTTTTTATTTCATTGCAAATTTTTAGAATAACGTCCACGGCTCATAACCAATGTAAATGATTTTAGAATATTCTTTTTATATTTTCGATTCGCTTTAGATATAAAAATAATGGTAAAATTGTAAAATATGAACATATATTATAATTGAAAAGTTACAACTCACTGTCTAGTTATAGGGGGGTCACGAGATAGAAAGTTTGTTACAGACATTGTGGTGAATACTTATAGGGAGCTCTTTGCTTAGAAATTCTCAAAAAACGCTTTTGTACGACGTATTTAATTTATATTTCTTCTATTTAGCCGCGCCGAGAAGAAGACCGTATTTACAACCAGTTGGAGGTGCGTAAATATAAAGAAAATAAGGAAAAAATACGTAAACGCAAAGAAGATATACGACGTAAGCGGACAGAAGCTCTACGCCAAACATCACTTAATATGTGCACTCTGGGCAGTATAACGGATACAACAACCGAAGCAAACACGGAAAATGATGGAGATCTGGGAGTATTGCCTATACAAGATTATCTTTTGTCGTCTGACGAAGAATGCGATCTTAAAGCAGAAGTTAATAGTCCCTTGATAGACAAGATAGTTGAAGGTGATAAGATAGTCGACGAATTGGATGCTTTAACCAGCAAAAAGCAATTGAAAAGACCATTACCGGCACATCGGGATTTAAATGAATCCTCAACATCAACTGCAGCTCCTAATGTTCTCGCTGCTAAACAAGAATACAAGAAACGAAAGTTGGAAAAGAAAGAAAAAAGGTAAGAAAAAATATTTCTTTCATCTTTTTAGCTCGATGAAAATTATGGCTTCTTCTATCTTTTAGAAAACCTAAAGAACAAGATGCTAAATACCGTAAAAATAAAGAGAAATTTCGGTGTGAAATTGCTGGCATTATTGTCCATCATTTAAAACCATATCTCAAAGAAACCTGCACTTTGGGACGTATACAATCAAATGAAGATTTCAATCACTTGGCTCGAAAGGTAATTATTATAACATTAAAGATTTAAGGTCTTATTAAATTATAATATGAAATTTATTTGTTGGGTGGTTAAGCAATGTTATAATGGGATTCTAAAAATATTTTGTGAGTTTTCATTTAAATTCTCAAATGGTTTATAAAAGTCTTTTGATAAGATGAGCGGTTTGAAACTTTTCAAAACTGACGATTTGGTAAAAGCGCCAATGAAATGCATATAGAGATTGCTTAACCACCCAACAAATAAATTTCATATTACAATAGTACAAGGACAGTATGTCATAGTTAATTTATTAGCGGTCTTATGAAATTGTTTAAAATTATTATTTTTTTATTCTACAATTACAGTTAACCCATTTTGTTATGATTAAGGAATTAAAATACTGTGAATCAGTGGGTCAAACATTAGTTGTTACCGAATCAGTTAAAAGTAAATCACGAGAATTTATTAAGAAATATATGGCTAAATATGGTGATGTCTATATTAAACCAGCTAATGATCCAGATTTTAAAGATATACCCTTTACATTGTAAAATATTTTATCACTTTTTTAAATTTAGAAATCAATTTGGCATAATAATAGAAAAGTATTTTATGAATATGCATTAAAACGAATTAAAAGTTTTCAAAAATATGTATATGCAATAATCGTACTTTTAAATAAATAAATATAAAGTTTCCCAAAAATTCCGATTGATATTTTAATACATGCTTACAACTATTTATATTTAGATAGTAGACCAGTCTAAACTATTTTTTAAGTGCAGACGGATCGCTGACGGCTTACTCTCTTTCGATAGTTTTGCGTCTCGGTAGCACTAGTTAACTTTCTACATCTCGCATAACTGTACAAATCTGAGTTTCATCTGAGAATTGTGTCCCAAAGCTGTGTTAGGATTAGAGAACTATTTGGCTGCTCATGGGATAAAATGCTACTGTTTTTTAAAGTTTTGCATTTTCTTCTAAGTAATATGACATCAGCCTGTAATCTTCAAGCTTACGTATGATGAAGGATAAGTAAGTATTGCTGGTATACAGCTGGTATTTTCTTCTCGTCGTATAACACCTAACGCATTTTAATATAATATCTCACACATTGTTTACGTCCTCGCAGATAATATATTTACCCTAATCTATGACATGGACATGAGGAGTGCGATTATTAATCAGTTTATGTAAATCGCCTTATTTTTACAGAGCTGCTATGAAACCATGGACATTTCAGGACTTGTGGAAACATTCTAACATAGTTCTTGATTTGCAAAGGCCCAACTGTCTGTAGTCACTTTGCTATATTGCTTGATCCCTCGCCCATTTGGCATTTAAGAGAATGCGGTGCTTGTTAAAAAGAAAGATAATAAGGAATCCTCACACAGTTTTCTCATACATACTTATGTAAATTTTGATGATAACTCAAAAAATGTATGTGTTTCTGGCGACTATCTGGAGAGCCATTGAAAACCAATATCGTTTAGCCGAACATTAACAGAAGAAAAATACAAATCCTTGGAACGTTATATAGTTCTAGTTTTCAAGGCCAGCTCGTAATCCACAACTAATCATTCCTCACATACGTAACTGCGTATAATTCTTATACAATATATTTGTACAATATTGAGTAAATGGTATAATATAACATGTAACCTATGTATATGTGAAATATCTGTTGTAGTAAGATCATGCAGGGTTTACAATGATTTACCTACTGATCACTATCTCTTCCTTTTTCGTTCTGGCATTTCACACATAGAGTTCATTCCGAGTGCTGGTACGAGACGAACAAAAAATATTTTTTTAATAAAAAATTAGTTTATGTTCTTAAAATTTAGCTTCTTTATTTATAAATTTTTGGATCAAGTGCCTTATTATGTTAAACACCAAGCTAAAATAAGTCGTTGATAAGTTTTTAATATACATATTTTGTTATTGAAGTTCACGTTTTTCCTATAAAAAATTATCAACGCTAAGAGTTGCGTTTTACACAACAAGGCTCTAATTTTTCTTACACATCTAATGATCTAATTTTAGTATATTCTATGATGGAAAAAATCAGCAAAATAATTTATAAATACGTATGTATGTATATAAATATTAAGTATATTAAAACAATATCATTATATATATTACATATTCATTTATTCATTCATGTTCTTATGTTTTATAGCCTTCTTTTTATTAAACACTAACAATTTATAGAAACAAATACAAGCATACATACAGTTTTTTTTTTTAATTCTAAGGTTGGCGGTCATTATATTATAAACTGATCATAGTCAGGAACTGCCGCACAGTTTGCATATATATATATATATATATATATATATATATATATATATATATATATATATATATATATATACATATATACGAAAGATTTATGATTTCATCAAATGTTGCTCAATATATACTTCATGAGGTTATCAAGACACCCTTAAACTGGGTAAAATTATATGATGACAACCATAGACCAATACCCAAGCGAAACCACAAAACTTTCAAAGACTAACACAAACAAAAACGGCCGCGACTTTACTTAAGGTATACGCATGAAAAGTAGTAAGTTATTATGAATTGCAAAAGTGAATAGAAGATACAAAAATTAAAATGCAAACTAATAAGTAATGATGGAAGATTTAACTTGTTTTTAGCAAAATTAAGAAAATTAAACATATAATCAAATTGTAGACTTAATAAAATTTTTACAAATTCTATTTGAGATATAGCAAAATTTATTTTCTGTAAAATTTTTTTTTAAAACTAACAAAATCTTAATATATACGGTCAATAAAAAATATATGTACTTTTGTTGTTTTTCCTATGTATGTATATAGTAAGTGAAAATATAATAGTTTCTTTTTATTCTTTATTTGTTACATACAGTAGTTTTGCTATTAAGCGACAATCGCCTGTAACGGACTGCCTACTTATATATTTCCAAAGTATGTCTATATCAAGTATATACAAGAGGTCCGCCACCATATTTTTCAATTCTTTTACACTAGTTAATGCAAAAAAAAAAAGATGACACACATGGTGTTACAACATGAGTGGCACGGCAGATAACAATTTTTTGTATATTAACGTTGTTAGTAATTGTATTTTAAATTCAATATAACGCAACTGTTTAAAGATATATACTCGTATATAAAAATTTAAAAACTATTAATAATATATAACAGAACTTATTGAGAGTACGTGATTAATTATTTTAAGGCTGAGTTTTTGAGATCTCAGTTAAACTATATTTAGATAATCTGAAAACAGGTTTGTGCCGCCATTACCAACTTTTTGTACAAAAATGTGGGACACCTTTTCTTTCAATGAAATTCTTTTTCTGTTTCCCATTTTTGATTCACATTTACACTTCCGCAGCCCAAAATTCAATAAAATATTACCTATATAACGTTGTTAATGTAAAAAATTTTGACGTTCATTATATAGGATTTCCATTAAAACGAGATTCGTTGTATCGGGATTTGCCTGTATTGCTAACAATTAAAATAGTTTCTGCACGCACAAATAAATAAGCATACATCTTTTTGTAGCGGTTTTGTTTTATTTTTGACTCTACAATTATAAAAAATCAAAGCGAATTAATACCAGGTAGCCTTCTACATAACCATCATCTGTTGCAAGGCTTTTCAGATCTGAACTGCTAAAAATTCCAATTTTACTTTAAAAGAGTTAACATTTTATAGAATCCTATGATTAAACATTTTAGTTTTGTATATTACGTGATTTTTGAAAAGTTAAGCGCATTAAAATAAATAAATACATAAAGTTATGATGTTATAAAACGTAGAGCATATAGAACGAGCACTCTTTTGTGAGAATTGGTTTTGTCAACATGAATTTTTGTACATTCATATATGTATGTATGTATATAAGTTTTTCAAATGCTGCAATTTAGCGGTAATGAAATTTATAGGACAAAGTTACCAATTTGTAAAAAAATAAAAAATTTGTTTTTATTATGATCAGAAATTCATGCGTTGATTTGCCTTCCGAAACTCCTAAGATTTGTACGAAAAGTAAGAGTAAAATAGTTTAAATTTTGTTCCTGTATTCATATTTTTTGTTCTTGTATACACTAACGGAAAATGATTTACACAATTAGACCCAATAAAAAACATATTGGAAAAGTTATAGCTGCTAATTGGAAGGATACTATCTTCGGAGTTATTATGTAATTCTATTATAACATGTATGCTTCTGAAATTGTTTCGAAAGTTTTTCTTTCGAATCGAATTACATAATAACCTCATAGTATAAATCCGCCTTGACTTTCTATAAAATTGTGTTTGCGAAATTAATTTGCAATGAAATTTATTTACAAAAACGGTACTTATTTATAGCAGTATATAAGATAAAGTGACCCCAAAAATGAGAATTTGCAAAAATTAACTTTTCAATTTAACAAACAGGCTCGTTAAAAAGAAAAACTACTGCATGGACATAAATATAAATAAATGTCTGTGCCATAATCTACGTAGCACAAGTCAAGAGATATATGTAGTTATATTACATATATGGATGATTACTTCTTATCCTCTTTTAATGTTTATCAGAATTTTTTATAAACAAATATTTGATTTTTTTTCAAAGTTTTTCTTATTTGTGAATTTTATGTTTAAAGTTCTTAACATTAAAAATAATAATAAAAAATCATCAATTTAATTTATGTAATGATACAAACAAAATAATCGTTTAAGTGTCACAGCACCAAATTTTTAATTTGTTAATCTGCAAGGAAAAGAGTAAATGTTTTAATTAGTCATAAGGCCGTTAACATACATATTTGTATTCATTATTTCACTTAGAAGTATAATAATGATAATAATTAAAACGTGTTAATATGCTAAGTTCAGTGGAACAATTTTGCGATGATGAAGCAATCCATCTACTGTGCTGTAAGTAAATATTCAGATAAATTTTATTTTAAAATTTTACTTTTAATCATTATTTCTTGAGTTTTATTTTTTGCTTAGAAAATTAAATTATTAATTAACTGAATTTTATTTATTACTCAAAATAAAACTTATTTCTTGATTTCTATATAGAAACTGTTCAGATATTATGTAACGCTCAGATGTGTTCTAGTTTCTGATCAATGTGATCAATGAGTTCTTGTTATGACTTTGCTCTTTGTTTAAACTTTTTACATCCCAACTTAAATTAATGTGTTGCCCGCCGCGATAGGAACAACTCTTTTGCAACTACTACCAACTTAATTTTAGTAAAAAAAATTCTCAAATTCCATCAATGCTTGAAGTAGAGGATGCACTTGAAAAATTTAAAAAATTTATTTAACATGTTTATATTTGTTTTTCTATTTAGATCAATATAAACAAATTTATTAAATCGGTTGATATTTACAAAAGTTATATGTACATATATGTCTATAAGGAATTTCGACACCTGTGTTTTCCTCTCCTTGTCTTACAACAGGTGCCTCCAAATAGTACATCTCAAAAGCTTGACACCTCTTCTGTTCAAAGCCGTTTGTTTCGGCTAATTTGTACCCCTTTTTTTATTTCACACCACTGTGCATCACCAGGAATATGTTGATTGAATATCTAGTGATATTTTGCACGTTTATCAATGAAATACAGCCTTATAATTTACATTTTTAAACAACAAAAAATAAATATTTTTGAATAATTCTCCCCTATCATGAATACTTTTTCCCTCGAAATTTTTCTCTTTGCCTAAATTTGCAATCGTCAATAAATTCACCGTAAATAGTTTCCTGCTAAAATAAAAATCGCCCGATCATGAATAATTTTTTCCGCGCGATTTTTTACTTTTCCCTTGAAATAATAATTATTTTTAGGTTAAATTGAATTGATATTCATAGGCTAATTGATCGAAATTAATTAAAATTTCAGAAAGACATGATGATATATATTCCAAGGCACAGAGGAAAGTCAACATCAGTTTTATTCAACTTACACAGCAGAGCAGAACAGCTGTTTTCGAAAGTCGCAACACTTTCATCTTCAGAGCACTGAATATAAAATGTTCGTAAAAATAATTACCTTACAAATTCAAGCTAAGGCTTCAGCTACCAATGAAAATTGGAAAAACCGTTCACATATACTTAAGTATAAATTCAAACCATAAAAGTTTGACTTAATGTATAATGGAACAAAAAATTCAGAAAAATAGGACATGGGGTATTAAAACAAAAACGTGTCAACATCAGGTTGATACAGTTCTCGGATTCTTTTTCACAATAAAATTTGTGTAAATAGGAACTGTTATCACATTCAACTAAGCCACCTAAACAGTGGTGATAAACACAATATACACATGAGCACTGAAGATGAAAGTGTTGCAACTTTCGAAAACAGCTGTTTTGCTCTGCTGTGTATGTTGAATAAAACTGATGTTGACTTTCCTGTGTGCCTTGAAATATTTATCATCATATCTTTCTGAGATTTTACATAGCAATATAAAATGTTCGTAAAAATAATTACCTTAATAATTATTTATTATTATTATTTTTTTTTTTTTTGGTGTCGGACAGAACAGAACATATAATTTTTTCTTCATATGATGTTACAAAATTTATTTTAAGGGCAACAAGGTCTTTTAATATGGCATAAACTAATATAAATTTTGAATTGTTATAATTCATTGTTTTGTAGCCGAATTATTTAAATAATGCTTTACAATAAAAAGTGCTAGAATCAGTCTGTACGTTTTATGTATGTATATCGATATGTAATGGCGTTTTTAATACTAATATGTTCACTTATTTATATAATCAATTCAATAATTCCAAGCCCAAAAAGGCTGAAAAATCAATTACCCAAGTATGACAATAATATACTTAATAGTATTAATAAAAACAAAATAATTAAGTATCTTCAAACAGTAACTTCCTAAATTGTTAAAATATATATACATATATAAAAGAGCTGCATGGATTGGTTTAATGGCTCCCCAGGCTTAAAAAATAATAAAGAAATTTATAGTAATGAAAATAATAGTAAGTTTTGTTTTTGACCAATCGGTATTATTTATTATCAAAATAAGTAATAGAAAATAATAGTAATTATATATAAAATAGGAGAAATTTCTTAAGTTGACAGTCAAATCGTTCAAAAGCCGGAGAACATGAATCAAAAATGATTTGTAAAGATATGGTAAACTATTCTAGCAATAAAAATTTGTGCGTTTCTTACTGATAGGGAGAAAGTAAAGCTATTATAAGGGCGACTAAATCGCAATGACGTTCGTAAATGTAATAAAGTTCTGAAACAAGCAGTCAACAAACTGACTTACATATCTAAAAATACGCTCACGAAGACCTATAGCATAAGCCAAAGGATTTATCCTGTTTACAATCCGTTTAAGTATAGACAAACTTCCTGTATTAGCACTCGAAACAGCTTCAAGCCCATACAGAATAAGGAGCAATAATAATGATTGCGCCACTTTGTTTCTAACAAAAATGTATAGTAAGTGTAGTAGGCTACTACACTTATTATAATGTGAATTCTTAAAAGCATTTGTGAGTTCTCATATAAATTCTCAGAAGGTTTACAAAAGTATTTTCGTAAGATGAGAGGTTTGAAAATTTTCAAAACACTGTAGTTGAAGTCTACTGATGAAATGCATATAGATATTGCTTAACCACCCAACATATAAATTCCATTTTATAAAACTTGATTTGTAAATATTAACAGAAAACAGATGTTTGGACAATTATTGAATGTAAACTGTTAATAAATTAACTATTTGACATACTGTCATTGTACTATTATAAAATGAAATTTATTTGTTGGGTGGTTAAGCAATGTCTATATGCATTTCATTGGCGCTTTATACCAAATCGTCAGTAGACTTTAACCACACTTTTGAAAAGTTTCAAACTTCTCAACTTATCAAAAGAATTCTATAAACCATCTGAGAATTCTCTTAATAAATTAACTATAAAAATTCACAAATGATTTTAAAAAATCACATTATAATAAGTGTAGTAGGCTATGAAACTTATACAAACCAAAACCCAACAAACAACTTTTATTCGATATGACTCTATTTTATTTTTCTACACCTTTATACAATTTGAAACCTTTTGGATTGGTATAAAGCGCCAATGAAATGCATATAGACATTGCTTAAGCACCCAACAAATAAATTTCATATTATAATAGTACAATGACAGCATGTCAAATATTTAGATTGAGATTTTATTTTTCCAAAGGATTTCAAATTGTATAAAGGTGTAGAAAAATAAAATAGAGTCATATCGAATAAAAGTTGTTTGTTGGGTTTTGGTTTGTATAAGTTTCATAGCTTACTACTACTATAATATATTACATATATAGTAAAATTATATATGGTCTTCTAACATAATTTGTACAACATTTATTAGAAACATTATTTACCCTCTTGAAGTTTTGGTTATTATTAGAAAAAAGGTATAAAACTTACCTGCTACCATAAACCGTGTAAATGTAAATTTCGCGATAAAACAGAACGCACGTCGTTCGTAAATCTTAATGCATCTAACATAGGTAATAATGATAATAATGAAACATCCATAGGATCCGAAAACCAACTTTTTATTGGTATAGCATTATTGGGAAAACAGCGATATGCAGCAGGAGAATTGTCGATTATGAATATCTTTAATTAAAAAAATTGCATTAGTAGAAAGAAAACCACAAAAAATTAATATAACATACTCTATTTAAATCATTACAAATAGCTGATAAATCTTTGGTATATGAACCATAATCAGGCGTACAATGTTGACGATAATAGCGGCGGCGTAATATATTACGGCCATTGTCTAATTTATCAGCAACCGCAGCGCCATAAATTTCCATACTGGCAGTAAAAACTACCAAGTCATACCACTGTGATACCTAAACATTTTAATACTTCAATTATATTATCTTCAATCAATTTGAAAATTGGATAGTTTTAGTTTGATATAATTTCTGTTTTCTTACCACATCTAAAAAGAAATCAACATGTGGTCTTTTGTGCACAAAAAATCTTACTGGATGACGATCTATTGTGACTTTCACTGTAAAGTCATGGGGTGTGCCTGGCTTAACAGTATTCCTAGGCATTGCATTGTGATGTGAATGTATCAATGTCTCGTCCAAATCCAAAACTAATGTCTTACGTTGCACGATACTCAGCCGATGCCGTGACACAGGTGACAATGGGAACAGTTCATATTTAACGGGTTGATACTGGACAAACTAAAGTGGTTCATATCAGTGTTTCTTTTTTATTCTTTATCTAATATTACTAAACTATAATATTTTAATAACTAGTTTTTCTTAATAAAATCTAAAGTTCAAATTATACCATATTTATATTCGAGAAAAAATGAAAACTATTGAAGATATACTTGCAAAAAAATCAAACCATCTACGTTAACAAAGCTCTCCTAACATGTCTCTTTATGACGTCCAAAAGTCGAAACCCTTGACAATTGCATTTTGATTAAAAACAACAGGTTTTTGTGAATTTTCTCTAAAGGAATGAAACACAGAAAAATGAGAAAACTTCTCCTTTATGACGATCAATAATTAAATATCCAAGATATTTGAATTCGATCTTAAAAGACTAAAGAAATTTAATTATTTTTATTTTTTAACGGCTATAGCTTTTGTATCAATCAACCGATTCTACGTGCTCAGCGGAGTTTTTCGAATGTTATAAGATTCTGAATTTTTAGGAAGAAAAAGCAATTTTATGGAGTATCTTCTAACATGATATCTCACGTACGAATAAACCAATTTTGGCCCAGTTAGCTGCGATTAACGATTATTAAAAAACAGACATTTGAAAAAATTTCAATTTTCAACTTTCTTAGCGGGAAGTTAAAGATATATTTTAATGACATTTTATAAACGTGGCGCAAAAAAATATCGCGTTTTCAAAACATAGCTACAGGTATCATTAATATAATATTTAAACAAGAATTGATCAGAATATACCTGAAGTTTGCGAATAAGTTTTCGATATGTAATATTAGATACAAACATAGCATAAGTAGTATTTCAATAAACCAGTCTACTGACACATTGCAAATAAAATTTTTCACTATCTGTAACATCTATCCAAAGGGGATTTATATGAAAGCAGTGAATTAAAACGACACCATTCTATTCTAAATTAACTGTTTAATCTTTCATTGACAAAATTGGCAGTTTAATATTCGAAACTCATTATTTATCAAACAATATACAGATTTTATAAGAATTAGATATTTGAGAGCTTCGCGTAATATATGCTTGCAAATCTATAGTACTTAAACTATTGTACAAAAATTTACTTCGCAGGATAGAAAATATCGCAATATTCCATGAATACATATGCAGTATGAAAAAAAAACAGTTTAAGTTTTCCTGCCGTTCCAATAGTTTCCATTTTTATATTCAAATAGCAATCAACACAATATTATATTATATAGTACGTCTGTTTAATACTTACAGCTCTGACTTGGCGATTGAACATAAAACACATGCAGGTCCATACTTTTGATAATAGTACCAATAATGCACGGAATTTCATTTGAACGAGGGAAAACATTGGTAAGCCTCAAACTTACCAATGTGTAACATAAAATAAGTTACTGATGGATATATTTATTATGTTTACTTTTGCTGTTTTATTAATGCACTACACATATCCATACACATGTATGCATAATTTTTTTAACCAAAAATACTTTCTTTTGTTAAAATGTGTTATGTATTCTTTATAGATATACAATGTATAAACAAAAATGTACGCTGGACAAGGAAGATGGTAATAAATAACCGGAGGTAAGTTAATAATTAAAGAGAAAATATATCTACCGAAGAAAATGAAGTGGGAGAAGCGCGCGCTTAAAATATTGAAAATAAAGTATGGTTGTTTATGAATTAATGTTAGTATAAGTATGTACTCATGTCCATGGGTTTGATGGCATTAATAATAAAATCAATAAAGTTATGTTTCTTTCCAACTACTTAGGAAGTTAATCAAACCGTTGAAAACTAAAATAGCTGCTAGGTATTCATTTTTCTTTTTTGTACATTTGTTTATTTATAATGTAACTTTTTTGCGATTAGATATGTTTTTAAAACCAATATAATACCAAATAACATGTTTCCCAACCCTACAAACAAAATAGGGTTACATACCAATTTCTCACTAGAATTTATTAAGAGAAAATCACAGTTTCTTGTAAAAACTCTGAGTTGCCGAAGAAAATTATGAGAATATCAAGTCATTTATAGGAGTCCCGCGCTTCTAAAAATTAATATGTGTAATATACATTAGCTTTTTCTACAAAAGTTTGCAATGTTAGTTTCAATATATGTACATGCTTATATAATAAGCGGTACTGCCAAAAAAAAACCTGGCAAAGTTCATTGTGGTAATCACAACTTTAGACGGAAGTATATACCGATTTCTAAAACAAAGTTCTCTAGCATAATCAGCTACATGACACACACTTCAATGCCATTCGAAAAAGGAATTGATACCATTTTTTTAATTTTGTGGACTCAGGAGAAGACCACTATATACATATTCAGTATATTATGGGATGAAGATAAATTTGAATTATTGTAGGTTTCTACTTTTTAATACGCTGGTGAGTTTTTTGCTACAGGCGTGGGAGGGTAATTAAATTTAAAAATTTTGCGTATATTATATATATATATATATATATATATATATATATATATATATTCCGAGAAAGTTAAAAAGGCGGTCCAAATTGGGATTATGGCACAACGTTTTATATGCAATTATTTTTTATGAATTTGGCAGAAAATCTGCATATTTATATATGATTGGAGTTTTGTTTACTACAATCTCTGGCAGCTCTTTTCTTATCAAAGCTAAATTTAAAAATCGAAGAGAACACGAGCGCTTATACTTTATCTCTTCATTTCCTTTCTTTTTCAGAAAAAGCACGTAAAAAGCGGCTAACAATATTATGATAGCAATTGCTGAATTATGAATTACATAAATTTTTAGTAACACTAAACAATTTCTTTATTTTGAATAATATTGGCTAAAATCCAACAACAGTCTATAACCCTTGAATTATGAAATTCCTTAAATTTGACACTCTCATAGCTAATTTATTTTTGTCTCCCATTAGCTTTTGTTATTTTTCACTTTTGCTTTTCAAGTATTACATTTTTCTTTTACGACGACATTCGTTTAAAGTATTTATCTATACCTTTATGCAAAGTTCTTCTACATTATTTCATGAGAACTTAAACAAGTTTTTTTCTCAATTGTATTGCAATTCAAATATTTCTTTGAGCATTTATTTTATAATATTATTCAGAGAATTTTCACTACCCGCTTGAACTTTGCTTTTTTTCTGCCGTGTTGCATGCTATTTACTTATTGCTGTAAATATACCGACTACTTCAGTACCAAGTAGCTTGTAGTAAAAATAAGTGTTGTATTTTCAACTAGGGTAATCTACCATCCATTTAAATAATTATGCCAATAAGTGCCCTTGTACGAAATGTTTTAATTTAGCTCTATAACATATCTTTTTCCAAACGGATAATATGTTTTATCTGACATATAGTACAGCTTCTCTTTGAGCTACATGAACAAACATTTGTTCCTTCAAATTACTTGCTATTGTGTTATGTAACCTATGTAATATATTTTACAATGTCATGATGAAACCTGTTTTTTGTGTTGAATATTTCAATACCTAGTATAGAAAATAGTTATAAACGCAGATTAATGCTAGAAACGTTATATATAATAATAGTACTAACTACACAACGAATTAATTATAAAATAGATATAGCAAATTTAGCACAGAATTATAGATATTTAGTTTAAAAAACTAAATACTCAACATAGTTTTTTTATATATTGCATAAAAAGTATTTTTGTTATGTTAATTTCTATGTTATGTTATTTCATTATTTTAAATAGGGACAAGGAATAGTAATTTTTTATTTGAGTAATTTCAAATATGTATGTATGTATAAAATAATTTTTTTTATAATTTTTGACAACAATTTAAAATTCATTTTCAAACACAATTTTTGTAAACATTTTTTTTTAATATCGCTGAAGAAGCTACGTATTGTTGGTAGAGAAATATTGGAATATAATAAATAAACAAGTAATAATTTTTTTTATATATAAGCAAATATAGTGGAACTTTTGGAAAAAAATATTAAAAAATAAATATACAATAAGATCGAAGGAATTAAAAGAACGTTAAATATATATGTGTATATATATTTTTTTTCTATATATATATATATATATATATATATATATATATATATATATATTATATTTATATTTTCAGCGACTTTCACTATGATGTGAATATGTTTTTATTTCTGGCAGCACTATTTAGTTGTCGCCTGAAGTTACACAAAAGACGAAGCGAATTTTTATTTTGCAAACGAATAATTATAGACTCGTGTGCAAGGCGTCGCTTTTTATTTGTTGTTAAAGTTTACTTATTTTATATGTAATGTGATAAATATTGTAATTTAAATCATTGAAAATGTTGTGATTTTCGGTAAATTTCATTTGACATTGCAGAAAATACTGTTAATTTAAGTATTAAAAAATTAATGATACAGAAAAAACCGGACATAAAACGAGTACATGCAAAAGCCGCTAAGGCGTTAATCTACATGTAATTAAAGTGAAAATTATTTTTTTGCAACAAAATAAGAGCACTAAAGTTTTAGCTCATCAGATCACTTTAATAAAAAAAAAACATTGTGAGTATTTGTTTTCACTTAGTGCACTGAAAACAGCCAAAATTGTGGAAAAGCAAGAAAAAACTCCTAAGCGGAAGAAGAAGGCTGCAGCCAGTAAAATGACTGCAGTCTTTTCGCCGCAACCACCGCCGCAACAAGCGGCTGGCCAACCACCACCGGGAAGTATGATGCAACCTCCGCAATCTACAACTCCAAATTCTATGCAACCGCCGCAGCAGCAGTCAGTTGTGGGTGGGCCTGGCGGAATGATGGGCCCTGGTGGTGGAGGCCCTGGTATGCCACAGGTAATGGGCATGACAGGGCCTCCTATGCAGAGGGGTCCCCCGATGGGTGTTATGGGTGGCCCACCAGGTGGACCTGACGCTATGATGGGAGGGCCACCAGGCCAGCATGGTGGTGTGCCTCCTCCTAGTCCAGCCCATATTCAAAAAATCCTGGACGAGAACTGTAAAATCATACAAACTATTCAAAGCTTCCAAAACATTGGTAAATCATATGAATGTACATCGTATCACATTGCCTTGCACAGAAATCTGGTATATTTAGCTCAACTGGCTGATCCCACTATGAATATCAATCAAATTTTGCCTCCACCCCACATTCTTCAAGCGCAAGCCAACCAACAAGGTCCTCATGGTATGATGGGGTCTGGTGGTCCTCCACCTCAACAACAGCCCCAATCCGGTCCACCTGGTGCTCAATCGCAAATGGGAGGTCCACCTGGGACTTCTGGCATTCCACCAATGCAACATGATGGTTCTGTTCAACCATCATCTGCAGGCCAAATGCCTTCGTATGGGCAAGGACCACCACAACATCCAGGAATGACTCCAAATGGTAACCAATCTCAACAAGGGCCTCCACCAGCTGCACCACAACAACCTGGTGGTGCCCAAGTTGGACCACCACCTCAACAAGGGCCGTATCGTGGTGGTCCTCAAGGGCAACAACCACAAACCGTGGGTGGTCCTCAGCAAAATCAGCAGTCGAACAGCACTCCAGGAAGTAAGAAAATTATTATTATATTATATATCTTCCCATCATTACTGTATTATTTACAAATATTTGTTGATATTTTTAGCTAGAAAATTCTTTCTAAAACGCCAAGAATATTGAAGAATATTATTATGAAAATGTGCATAAATATTGGGGATGCTAAAATAAAACCCCCAGTATTATTCGGCAATAATAATATTGTATCCCGGGATTTTGAAACGCAACATTTTATAAAGAAAGACATACTTAGATTTGTAATTCACAATTCAGTGATTAGATAGTGTAGAAATCGTGATTTTTTTCGAATTACGTGTGAATCGCAAGCATAAATTATGACAATGCTGAGTGCTTGGAATATATTAAATTTTTATAGTATATTTCAGTGCGAGATAACGTCATTAAAAATAATTCGTGCGTAATCTTAAGAAACCTTCCTTTTCCTTATTTTAGTTAGTTTATGCAACAAATTTATTTTTTCTTTGTTATTATTTATATCGCAAACAAACTTATTGCTTTATCTGTTTGCTCGAAGAAATTTGATTTTAAGATGCCAATATCTAAGTATACATTTTCCTAATTCCGGAGTGCAATGACATTGCATGTCTGCTTAAGAAGTATTAGACACGCCATGTTTAAAAATTTATTATAAGATCTGAATAGAACATTGATGCTATTTAAAAACTTTTCTCCGCTATATTATATTTCTTTATTTTTTCTGAGTATTTACAAAACTGAAATAAATTGCTTAACATTGTATATTTATAGACCAGCAACGTTCCAACAGTGGACCATCAGGACCTGGAGTTCCACCTCCAGGACAAGGACCACCACAACAACAACAGGGTCCTACTCAGCAGGGGCCGCAACAACCCCAACAACAGCAAGGTCCTCTACCACCACAGCAGGGTCAGTACAGAGGTGCATATCAGCCTCAACAACAGCAGCATTCCCATTACACCGGCTATCCTCCACAGCAGCAGCCTCAATATCCACCACAAGGTGGATATCCGTATGGCCCACCAGCACATAGCTATGGACCTCCGCCACCTAATGCACAAACTGGATATCAACCACATGGAGGTATACCGCCAACTTCAGCTGCTAGTGGTCCTCCACAGCAACATCCCTATAGCGCAAGCGGTCCGGGACAGCAGGGACCACCTGGATCATATGTTCCACCACCCAATCAGCAGTTGCCACCTGGACAGCAACCTCCACCAGGACAACTTTATGGTCCACCAACTGGAGGTCAAGGACCACCACCGCCTAATCAATACGGTCCACCTCAAAATAATAGTAGTGGTCCTCCACCCCCTATGGGTTATGGTGGCTACGGTGCTCCACCACCAAATAACTATGGGCAGGCCAACAGTACGCCACCTAACACGTATGGACCTCCACCTACCAACAGTGCCCAATCACCATACCAACCGTATCAGCAATCTGGACCTGGACCGCAAGGTTACCCAGTACAAGGTCCGCCACCACCACAAGGAGGGCAACCACCACAGCAGCCACCGCAACAACCAGGTGGACCAAATGCTCCGCCAGGAAGTGGGTACAGCTCAGCCCCTAGTCCTGGGCAAACTCCGCCACCAAATCAGCAGCCAGCTGTTAGTGGTGCGAATGGTCCACCAACACAACCACCACCCTCTAGCGTGCAGTCGACACCACCACCCACTCAAACGACAACCAGTAGTGCAGTCAGTGCAACGACACCCGGCTCGGCACAACCACCACAAACTCAAGCGACAGGTCCTCAACAAGTTCCTCCATCTGTTCAAGGACCACCGCCACCATCATCGCAACAACAGCAAACAACCCAGAATTATCCTCCTGCTTCAAACAGTATACCACCACAAACAGGACCGCAGCCAACATACTCATCACCACCAACTACAGGACCTAGTGGAGCTCCATCGCCCTATGGTCAACCAGGTACACCTAGCTCGGGGCCGCCTAATGCTACAGCTCCACCAAGCTCTGCCAATGGTGGACCTGGACAGGGTCCTCCTCCAATGGCACCCAATCAATATCAACCCCCACCGGGAGGACCACAGCCAACTTATGGTGCACCACCACCACAAAATTATGGGCCACCGCCACCGGGAAGTGGTTATCCACAGCATGGCTATCACCAGCCGCAGGGAGGTTATGGCTCAATGCCACCTCAAGGACAATATCCACCACCCACTCCTCAGGGCTACCAAGGATACCGTCCGGCTGGCGCTCAGCAAATGCCTCCACCAGGAGCTCCACCTCAAGGCCCGCCACCTGGTGCATATTCGTATTACAGTAATCAACCGCCACAGTAAGAATGATTGCAATAGATAACTTAAAAAAAAAAAACGGTAAACTATATATTTAAGCTGTCTTAAATTTTGACAAAAAAGTCTTAAAAGGAATGAAGTTATCGATCATAGAGATTGTTTCGATATCGTTGACTATCGTTACTCAAAGAGATAATTCTAGACAAACTCGGCTTAAATAACATTACATACTTATGCTTATACAACATAAAAAAAAACTAATAACTACTCAGTCTTTCTATACTTAAATTGTTGCAGTTTAAACGGTTACAAGTATATAATAAATTTATCAAATAAATTGCTTACATTTAAAAATTTCATTAACGAAGGGCAAAAAACTACCTTACAAGTTACCAATTGTTTACTTTCACAAAAGTATTCCTGTATTTTGTTTTATGACTTATTAAATAATACTTTGAATATAAACAAATTTTCTTGATTGCTATTCTTTCTTCTGAAAATATTTATCTATTAAATATTCTAGCTAAATTTGGGTTTTTTTCCTATCTCTGATTCTTTGTATCTCATATCTCTATTAAGTTTAATATATAAGCCTAAAAATATGTGTCGAAAAATAAGAAAAAAAAAATTGTGTTTTAAATCATAAGTTATAAGGAGAAATTTGGCTTTTCGAAAACTTGCTGTAAAATAAATATCAAGGAATATTAAAAAACGTTATTCCATTTCTACTACAAATATTTTTGTTTTCAAACGTCAAAAAAAATTCCATATAGTAAATTATTTTCTAATGCGACTGTTAAGAAGCGAAAAAATATAAGAAAACAAAGATCGGGTTTGGTTACGGGATTGACCAGTTTAAGATAAATCCTTTTTATGATTTGAAGCATTTTCGGAAAATAATTATAAAATTTAATCTTTTCTCAACAATATATAAATCCATAAACAATATGTGTCAAGTTTAATAAATTTAAATAATCCATTAAATTAATAACACTTTTTGCTATGCATTAATCCTAAAAACGAACCTAAGCAAAATATATTTAGCAGTAAAAAATTAACGAATTATTGTCAACAAAATGAGTAAAAAGGCAACAAAAATGTCTTAATAAACCTTTTAAAAATATCTCATATTGTGTTGGAACGAGTACCTTATTGAACTTTGATGAATGCGTATTGGGGAAAAAGTTATTCAGCGGAATTCGATACGTCTTGATTTTTTATTTCTTATTACTTTATTTAGTCAAGGGGCAATTAGCGATAGTTCTGTTGCACTGTTTAATGGCCAATTTCTTCACGTTAATTCTACATTCATAAGTTACTAGATGATAAACCAGATAAGCAACATAAATAATTCTAAACAAGCAATACATGAAATAACTAAGTTATATTGTAATTAGTTCACTCTGTATTCGTACATGTAGGTTAATTACTTGCATATTAACGAAAATTTCGAAAAGGAAACAGCTGAAAGTTACACAAGTTACTTGAGAGTTTACAGTCAGTTGTAAGTTTAATATCCAAACACTCTCTGCGACGGTTGGTCAACGTTTTGAAGATATAAAAAACTACGTTATACAAAAGTGGCGCTACAAACTTTTTTTTTGTATGCTACAAAAAAAAAATTAACTAAAATTTATACTGAAATATAGAATTAAAAAGGGAAAATGATCAATGAGTTCTGTTATGACTTTGATAATTGTTTAAACTTCTTTCTTATTTAATTGGAGGTAAAGGTCCCCTGATGATCTCGATTGGCCCCAGTGAAATGCACATAGGAAATAATTAAAACCCTTCATCACTTAACATTTTTTAATAAAAACTTTTTATTAAAATATTTAGCATGATCAAATTAAAATTCAAGAATTTATACCGAAGCTAAGGAAAGAAAAAAACAATACAATTGGTTTGAAACCTGATAAGAAAATAAAATGTATACGAAAGTTAGTGTTTTCGAAAAAGTTGGAAATTCAATTGAAAAAAAACTAACTGCGTTTATACAAAAGTTATAGTGGATTTCCATATCCGTGTTTTGCTCCACAAAACTAATTTTGTTCAAATAAAGTGGTTTGTTTGTTGCAAGTTTTCCTATGCATTTTCAAAAACCTTAACTTGAAACTAGTTTTGTCGAAATTAAAATAGTTAAAAACAAAACTATATATGAACTCGAGGGTGTTCCGCTCTCAGATATGAATATGGCATTGGTTTTCGAAAACCGGAAAGTTATTGGTTTCATCACGTTTATAAAAATAGAGTTCTTTTTCAGAGACTAAGACTGTATGTATGTTTGTAAGTATGTGACAGGTTTATAACTTTTGAACGGCCGAACCAAACTGGTAGTGGTCTGAAGACCTTTGAAATATATCCCAAAAAATTGTTTTGCCAAAAATGATGGCGGTGAAGGAAGTGTTAGAGTCTGCTTCATATATCTACGACAAAAGCATACGAATCAAATAAATAATTAGACTTTGGCCCAACTCGTTCATCGGCACGTTTGATTGTAGGTTCTTGTTGAAAATGAGAGAAAGAACGAATTAGATGCAAATGTAATGTGTTTCAGATGGAAACTACTTGGTAATGTTTTTCTCGGACAGGATGCTCCCAAAGACTTATAACAAAAATTTAGATATATCCACAATAAAAATCCAAATTTTTTTTATAAATAAACATTTTTTACTAATGTATCAATTATGTATGTAAAAGTTATTAACGATCTATTTCACCAAAGACAATATCTAGCGTACCAATAATTGCCACTATATCAGACAACATGTGTTGATGTCCAATGAGATCGAGAGCGGCTAAATGAGCGTATCCTGGTGCTTTAATTTTACAACGATAAGGTCGATTTGATCCATCGGATACCAAATATACACCAAATTCCCCTTTGGGTGCTTCGATAGCGGTATACGAAGAACCAGGTGGAACGCAAAATCCTTGAGTGAAATATTTAAAATGGTGTATCAAGGCCTCCATAGAATTCTTCATTTCCCGACGAGTAGGTGACGTAATTTTACAGTCATCTGTTTTTATCTCGCCGACAGGCATTTGGTTAAGACATTGTTCTATGATGCGCAGTGATTGGCGCATTTCCTCAACACGACACATGTAACGATCATAGCAGTCTCCTTTAGAACCAATAGGTACATCGAACTCAATCAAATTGTAAGCATCATAGGGCTGTTGTTTGCGTAAATCCCATTTTACGCCGCAACCTCTTAGCATAACACCACTAAAACCATAATTAATTGCATCCTCTGCCGACACAACTCCTATATCAACCGTGCGTTGTTGCCAAATTCTGTTTTGAGTTAAAATATCTTCCACCTCATCCAATCGTTCACTGAACTTTGCTGCGAATTCGAAAATATCATCCATTAGACCCAAAGGAATATCTAAAGCAACACCACCCGGACGTACATAAGCGGCATGCATACGAGCACCCGAAGCCCTTTCATAGAACTCTAGCATCTTTTCCCGCTCTTCAAAAAGCCAAAATAACGGCGTAATAGCACCAATATCTACCCCATGTGTGCCAATAGACATTATATGATTTAGGAGACGAGTTATCTCTGCAAATAATGTACGTATATATTTAGCTCGAATCGGGACTTCAATACTGAGCAGTTTTTCCACAGCTAGCGAATAACATTGCTCGTTGCACATCGTAGATACATAATCTAAGCGATCGAAGTATGGTAGAGCTTGCAAATAAGTTTTATATTCAATTAGTTTTTCAGTGCCACGATGCAATAGTCCTATATGAGGATCACAACGCATAACAGTTTCACCATCTAACTCCATTACTAAACGCAAAACACCGTGAGCGGATGGATGCTGAGGTCCTAAATTTAGTGTCAGATTACGAACCTTCTTCTCAACTGGTAATATTTGGTGGTTCCACGGTGGCAGTTTCCATTTTGATGTAACACTGTCAGGATAGAAGACCGCTGATGAAAACTGTGCCATAAATTCTGGATCGGGATACCATGCAACAACAAAGCGTTTTTGGTTTGCAATGAGTGATTTGCATATTGAAAAATTGTTCAGAAAAAATTTTCCGCAGTTTAAAAACATGTTTTTTGATTAAAAGCGGAATGTTTACTGCAAGTTGCAATTAAAAAATGGGGGTTTGTTTTCTTATATAACTGCAGTGTGCTACGCATGTACAGTCTTAGTGGAAATGAAATGGGACCACTCATTCATACACACATCTCTTCATTTTGTCAATTGACGAAATATGGAAAATAGTTGACCCTAAAGACCATCCCTTGAACTTGCCGCTAATTTTAATGACAAAGGTATCGTAACGTTGCGTTGTGGTAAACTATGCTTTTAACCTCTTCGAGCTAAAACACTATTATTTTAATGATCAAATTAATCGATTCCCGTGATAAGCAAAATTATATATTGATGTATTTTACAACTTTTGAAAAAGAATCGGGAAATATAGTAATTGGTGAGATAGTTGAGGAAGCACATTCTTTCGAAGTATCACAGTGACTCCCATGTTTTATTTTGCCGGTATGAGTTAGGCTATGGTAGGTAGCACTTACTTCTTCGACCATCTTACCCGAATAAAGATTTTACATAAATAAGTACATATTTATTCACAGGTGTATATACCAATTTTTTTCAAATTATATAACAATTAATAGATTTGAGTTTTGAGATTTTTTATATTAATATTTGATATTCCATATTTCGCTAACCATCGGTCAGCTTCTTCAGAAAATTATTCGGCGTTGTCATAATTTTTTTTTTTTTTAGAATACAAAATAATTTCCTAAAGAAGCTAACAGATGGTTAGCGAAATATCGAATATATGTATGTACATAAAATATTTATATAAAAAACCTCAAAACTCAAACAAATCTATGAATTGTTAAAAGAAAGAAAGGTTAAAAAATTGGAGAAAAGATTCAAGTTAAATACATTTATGAAAAGATATAACTACATCAATATGACACCAATTAATGAACACTTTCCCCTCTTTCAGTTTGCGTTCATCGTACGTAGATAAAAATGAGGCATATACTTTGAATTAGTCATAAACAGTTTTGATGTTCAATAATTATTGTCCGGTTGGAAAATTACCCAAGCCTTCGAAATATCACGAAGATAGTGTACCTTCCCCCTCCCATCAAAGATCCAGATGTTTATTTACAAGTGTTACTTCAATATTTACATTTATTTTTTTATTTTAATATTTATGTATGTTTCGGTCCAAAAAGGAGGGCAGCAACATATATTGCAACATTTTGTGGTAATTGGCAATAAATATTTTACTTTATCATACCCTTACAGAAAATGCAAAATGATATATGCACGTAAAATTTTACATGC
The DNA here is from genome assembly GCA_963675445.1 of Linnaemya vulpina. Taxonomy (NCBI): domain Eukaryota; kingdom Metazoa; phylum Arthropoda; class Insecta; order Diptera; family Tachinidae; genus Linnaemya; species Linnaemya vulpina. The sequence goes on along the minus strand of OY776280.1, from coordinate 39,172,029 downwards.
TTCAGAAAATTATTTACAGTTACCATAAAATGTTGCAATATAAAAAATGCTAAATAGATTAGTTTAAATTTTCTGTAACAACATGTACAAATGGGTAATAAGAAAACAAATAGTGACTTGAGATCATTCATTCCCTTACGGTGTAAGTTTTCGACGTCTTGGATAATACAAAAATAAAGTAAAAAATTTCACGTTTGGATTTATTTTCTCTAATTTTTATGGTAAGAATTAATAACTAAGCATAAATATGGATATGAAATTTATTTGTTGGGTGGTTAAGCATAGACATATGCATTTCATTGGCGCTTCTTACCAAATCGTCAGTAGACGTTAACCACAGTTTAGAAAAGTTTCAAACTGTGGTTAAAGTCTACTGACGATTTGGTAAAAAGCGCCAATGAAATGCATATAGACATTGCTTAATCCCCCAACAAATAAATTTCATATTATAATAGTACAATGACAGTATGTCAAATAGTTAATTTATTAACATAAATATGGATAGTAATAATTTCATACGAAGTGAAATAATTCTGTGAACTTTTGAAAAACAGAAAATTTTACACAAATTTTATAAAAATATTGATTTTTGTTTTTTTTTTTTTTGGCATTTCAAATTGGTTTTAGAATTTCGAAAACATCATTGTTATTTAACTAATTATCGTGGGGTTCTAAAAATGTTATCAAGTACAATTAAGTGCCATTGTCAAAGGTCCACAGAATTTTTTATCAGACTAGTTCACTACAATTATGCATTAATACAAAATATTTATGTGCGGTATATTTCCTTACATTATTTCATTACACATTTTTGCGTTGTCTTGCAATGGTGTTAAATCGTTTGCCGACAAATTATTGGTGCTTTTACTTGATGTTATACGAAACTTTTTCAATATTTTACTAAATAGGGACTGTGTTGCTTCAGAATCTTTCTGCTCGACTACAATACGTTTTGTAGCTACACTGTGAATGGGGCCGAAAGCTAAGGCGACCACAGTGCATGCCAAGCAAATAACATTATATGGCATACTAAAATCTGGTGTTGGTAATGAAAGAATTAACGTTTCCGTGCGCAATGTTAAAGTGTAGGAATTGCGTGAAGCATTAAAGGAATCAGCAAAGCGATAACCCGACAATGGTATAGATGAGTAATTACGAGCTATAGGCAATTGGGTAGTTATAACAGCCGATCCGACATAGTGTCCGTGGTTAGCATCTGGAGGATATTCCAACCACTTAAGAAAGATATAGTCAAAATCAAATGAAATTTCCACGGAAGTTTTTCCGGGCAACTTAAAAGCTAGTTCCAAATAATATGGTCTTTCTCTTTGCACTCCAGGTCGATAGTTTACAATCTTGGGTGAAATTATTTCACCAGTTTGTCGATCTCGAATTTTTAGAGTATGTGTATATATAGGCATATACCAGGGAATATTTTCCTGCAGAATGATGGGCAGAACGTTGTAGTGAGTATTAGTGATATGAGTAATAACTTTCCCCTTTTCCTGTCCATATCCTACAATATATCTATGTGTTAGCAGGGGTGGTGGCGACGCAATGAGTACGGTACTATGTGGTTTCCGTAAAACCCAAGCTATGTTAAATAGCCGAGATTCTTTTGACTCTTGCATATCGTAAACACCATACTCCGTAGTATAACCTCCACGAGTACTTGTTATGTTATAACTAGGAAGTGGAGCCATTTCGTATGGCAAAGGAGTTTGCAAATTAACATATATTTTACTAGAATCAGCTAAAGCACAGTAACCATTTAATCCTTGCCCAAACATACGGCGTAAGGAAAAATCATATTCGTTTGCTGCGCCTAGTAGTTTAAGATCGTAGACCAAATTCGCAGACTGTATAAATTCTAATATACACTCCTCTTTGGCATTGCATAGGGTTCTCACTTTTATAGCCAACGAGTGATAATTAGTATTGTGAACATTACCAGAATTAAGTAGAGAAGCAAATCCATTTTTACTATTACACGGTAGCAGTTTTTTCCAAGGTGTTAAATTTTCCGTACACACAATTTCGCGCGGCAAGCTGGAATATCTCACATGTTTCTTTATATTCTTATTTGAAGTAATATCAACAAAGCGCGGCTTAAATCCGTAGTTAGGTGTTATTGTATTCGTTTTGTCCATAAAATTCAAAGATGCACATAATATACCCGAAAATGTGCTAGTGACACTTTTCCATTGCTCATCCACAGAGGAATCAGTTAAATTTTTACCAGAAAACCAAGCCCAAGCTTCAGCACCAGGTGCATTGTCGACAATAGGATAACCCCAAGATTCATAACGCCACAGTCCTTGCGTTAAAGATATATGAAATTCTTTTACGTCATAATATAGAAGTATTTCGGCAATTGACCTCGGTATCAACCTGGTATTGTGCACTAAAAATATTTTATGTTCAATTTAAAATTATTAATGCAATAGTTTAGATAAGTTAAATTCCATGAAATATATTAAATGAATATTTTTATTGTGATTAAATAGCTCAGTTGAATTGAGTTTTGTAATTTATATTTCATTTTATCTCCAAAAATCTTACGATTGCGCCACACAGACCACCTATTTTGCGAGTCCTATCGTAAATGTTATGGGGTAATGAACTGGCGGAACGTACTATATTTTATTTCACAACGCTATATTTTTTTATTTATATTTTCTATACACGTATGTTTTGGTGCTGTTTTGTAAAAAAAAATCATGTTATCTTAATCCACATGCATTTTACAATCACTATTTTATAAGGACTCATGTTACTTATATTTTTGACAATAGACTGAAAATATTAAATAAGTAAATACCTATAGTAAGAAAATTTATAATTTAACTGCGGTATTCATAAAATTAATGCGTACTTGAAGCATGTTTTCAAATATAATTTCCATAAAAATTTTGTTTTAAAGAGTTTACTTTTATGAAAACAGCAATAAGAGTTTGCAACCAGTATTTCGTATGGTTTTAAAGTATTAAATTTTACTTTGTTAAGAGCTGTGTTCCAGTCTACAAAAGATTTTGCTTAACGAAATTAATTTGTTGATGACTAAGCAAGTCTATATGCAACAGTTTTGAAAAATTTCAAACCTCTCATCTTATATACATCATTTTATAAACCATTTGAGAATTTACAAATTTTTAAAATGTATATATGTAACCCTACAAATAATTTTCATTCAATGAGTCTATTTAATTTTTCTACCCCTTTACCAGTTGAAGGAATAAGATTTAAAAATCACGTTAGAATAAGTGTAGTAGGCTATGGAACTTATAGAAACCAAAACCAACAAATAATTTGGTAACTTGGTAAAGCAGCAATGGAATAAATATGGATATTGTTTAGTCCCAACAAATATATATGTGCATATATGTATATTTCATTTATAATAAAAGTATGCCAATATGTCAAAGTAAATAATAATTTTTCTGAACTTTGCTGCATTTTTGGAAATTATGTTCTTTTACAAAAAAAAAAAAGAAAGAAAAAAACTGTGAGTGAGACCTCCAATCGAGAGATTTAAGTGACAGTTCTTTAACTGGGTGTTTGCAAATTTTTAGTGTGGAAATTTCAGGTAGTAAAGTTCGTGAGATAAAAATATATGACTCAAAAGGCAAACAAAGATATATAAGAATATTTTTTTTTTCATTCTTCTTTATTTGCGATCTATTTTCTAAAGAAACATTAAGCAAATCTTTTAAATTTTACAATGAACATAGCTTATTGAACTCCAGTGTGCCTAATAAAAACAAAAACAATAAGTTTTATGAATTTAACTAATTATGCTATCAAAATTAACTTATAGATATAATAATATTTTTTTCTAAAAGGAAGATCAAGTACGTGGTATCTTTTCAGTCTCTTTATTTCATCGCTATCATTCAAAAGATTAATGGCAAGTAGATTTGAATGATTGCTCAGTCTTTGTAAATATCTATCACAGAATTTGGCGATTTCCTCTTTAACGGTAGGTATATTAAGGTCACGATGAATATTTTTATTACTTATAAACCATGGAGCGCTAGTAATTGTTCTTAATATTTTGGACTGGTATCTTTGAAAATTTTTTGAGTTGCTAGCTGTACCCCAAAGTTGAATACCGTAAGTCCAGACTGGTTTTATTATAGTTTTATAGAACTTTATTTTTTTCTCTATTGTCAGGGCAGATTTGGGTCCTAAAAGCCAATATATTCTCTTTGACTTATTATTAAGTTGTTGAGCTGGTAGTCTTGAATTATTGAAAGTACAATGAACGGCCTAGATTATTTAAAATCTTTAAAGAAAATTTGAAGTTGAGTGCTAAATAAATATAATTTGAATAAAAACACGGTTTTTAAGAAAATCATATAACAGACTGCCGGTGGAAAAGGGAAAGAGTGCCATCTCACTTGGTTCCTTTATGGTCCGTTCGTGTTACCTACAGTACAGAAAAGGCGGTACTTCGAGTAGGAATTGTAGAGAAGTAAATGAAAGAAGAAATTAAAGATAAGGCCAGCCACTGTTCTCAACGAAGAGTGTTTGTTCCTTGAGACTGGCTCCTGATAGACTAATGTAGAATGCTCTTCCAAAGGATTGTAGACGTTGATCAGTCAGGGCAGAGTAGATGCAAAATGCTCTCTTCCTCCTTCTCGGCAGTACAGCACATGCAGTATTCATTATATAGGAGGCCCATACATTCGGCATAGATTCCAAAAGTCCAGTAGAAGCTACTAACAATCCCCGTTCAGCAGGGATTTAGGCAAGGCCATAGCGTCCCCGCTATAACACAGGTGAAGCTATTTCAATAAAGACAACGTCAAGACGTCTCCAGCATGGTGAACGTGAGATTCGAAGCTTAAAAGAATAATGAATCGAAATACAAGTAACGACCTTGTACAAGTACAATGTGACGTATGAGTAACATTATTAATAAATAAGTGTACATAAGGAAACATAATTCCAAAGTTAGATACAAACGAACAAACATACAAAGTGAAAATAATAAAAAGCATATATATACATATGTAAATAGGGGACTGCGAGATAAAAAGTATTCTCGTACCTATGGTTATCCTTTTGATCAAGTACACTCTGCCAATTAAACCTATAACTTTAGAGAATTGTGCTAACGTCTTTTTCGGTATATAATTGTATATTTTCAATAATATTAATGAAGAATTGCTTATTAAATGCCGAAGTTATGTAACAAAAAAATCAATTTTTATATGATTATATTTGCATTGAAACCTAATTATGATATGAAACCATAAATAAAATTATTGTAAGGCAAGAAATGGGAAATTTAATTGTATTATTGATCTCGACTGTTCGTGCAAATTTCCAACATAGTTTTTGTTGCCGCTCTGTGTTGACACTTACAAGTTTGAAGAATTTTTTAATAAAATGTTCATATACAACATCATTTGAAAAACTTTCGTGACACCCAATATTTTTAACTAAATTCAGACATGTAGGAAGGCATCGTATATTCTAATCTGTCTTGAACTGTCCTTTCTAGTACGCAATGCATCGCATATGTAAGTCATCTAAAAGGTGCAGAGAAATAAAAACGGTTTTGCAGCTACATAGTTAACATTACTGTGTTTTTCTGCGATGGCAAAATATGCCAGTGTTCCTTCCCGTCCTTAAAGACCCAGGTTATTTAGATTACTCCACTAATCGGAGCAACAATAAAAAAAAACCACATGTACTTACAATTAACCTTTTTTCCATAATACCATCTTGTAGTAAACTGAAAGTATGAATTAATGAATCCGGACGCCAACGGTTGGACAACAATTTCTTCATGATATTCCTCATTGTCGGTATCAGATTTTGAAGCTGATTCGAAATTCTTTTTTGTGGTATCATATGATACCCTTTTCGTGTTAGTAAATTCTTCAGCATTTACAATACATATAAATATCGTTAAAGCACATGCAATAATTTTATACATTTTGTATAGAAATTCTTTGATATTTATTTAATTCATAACAAAATGCATTTTTCATGAAATGTTAACTATGATGCCAGAAATTTTTTTTCGCGAATTCCAACTAAATTATCCCAAATATTCTGTGGAGCAAGACGAGTTAATGCGATGTATGTATCCATATAAAGGCATATTATATATATATATATATATATATATATATATATATATATATATATATTTATTTATTTATATATATATATATATATATATATGAATGTGTCTGCATATATATCTAGCCACGGTGATTTCCTACTTCCAGTATGGTTTTTTACAAAAATAATTTGTGGCATCTACCTATATATACCTGTATTTGTGTCTCTTTTTAATGCGTTAATTCAGCTGTATGTTTACATTATACAGGTTGATGCGATTTAAAATTGGTTGGTACTAACCATCGTGATAATATTAAAATTCACTGGGGTATTCATATTGTGTACCATTTATAATAGACAAATGACCATTTTAAAAAAGTGCTGCATACAAAATAGCACTCTTTCCAGCATGTTCTTGTTTGCACCAGAAGATATTCTTATGTACCACAAGACAAATTTAATAATCTTCACTTATTTTTGGCATTTCAAACAACTTTATTTCACTGGCCTAAATTTTCTTTTGCCTTGATATCTTATCAGCTGATCGATGTTTAATATATGATACTAAGTTATGACGTCTTATTTTCGTGCTACAGTGTGAATACCCCAGCAGTTAACACATTCCTTTACCTGTCCAAAAGGAGTGTTTGTTCATGTTCGGTCACAGTACGGGTTATATGTGACAGCCACTTTAAATTTTAGTCTTTCAAAAACTGTCAATTTGTAATAAACTCACATTATTTTTCTTACACAATCAAGTTTTTTAGTAACTACTATATTGCTTAAGATTTTTAGCCTGGAAAATTTTAACAGCTGATAATGAAAAAGTTTTGTGCCCAATATATCAGTGGCTATTTAAATGTAGTTTATATTTAAATGCCATTTAAATACCAAATTTCGTTTTTCATCGCAAACTTAAATAACCCTCATTGGCAATTTTTTAGTGTGTCACTTTTAAGAAAGCTGGCGTGATATGAAATATTTTAGAAAAAGTTATTTATTCGATATAATTGTTTTTATAATAATTCTTGTGATTATACAATGCAGATGAATGAAATTTAAAAGATACGAGTCTCTTTTCGCACAAGAAGTTGGCATCAATTTAATTACATAAGGATTGAGCAATAATTGTCATCTGGAATAGCGATTCGACTGCATGTATGATGTCACTATGGTAAGACCTCCTTCGCACTAGAAACAGGGTAGCCGCTGACAATTTTTTATATCTGTATCAAAGAGCGACTAGATTATGGTGGCGTCAAGACGATTTTATGGAATAACGGGTACATTTAAAACACAACGAGGACGTCTTGTGTCCAATAACTTGACATTAATGTAACCAAGTAATGGTTGAGTAATAAATTATCATCTCTCATTTTATAATGGGTAGTTCCGTAAATTGCCCGCCTTTTAAGAAACGAAACTTGTCTGGATTTGTTCGCCAAATCCCCGTATGCAACAGTTTATATACGTTAATAGTACTTCAACGCACCAATCTTATTGAAGTTGTATTTCAAACATCTTATAACTAGGCTTATGCAAGTTACATTAATATTTATATTTTTTATTGAAACTTTTTATTTTAACATTTCGAATAATTTAAGAGCAAATGTGTATATTTGAAGATACGGCAGCACTGTCGTGTATACATTTTGCATTTAATTCTGCTGAATATATTTTAATACAACACTGTATTGCGCTGATTTGCTGAACATCTCGGATTCAATCAATCGCTGCTGTACAATTTCTTCATGTGAATTCAAAGTACAAAATGGCTGTAGCACTTGCGACGACGTTGTGTTCGTTGTCGTTCGTTGCCAGTTGTGTGTCGTAAGTGCGCTCCGCTAAAAATATTTTTCTTGATTTAAAATTAATATAAATTTATACACATTAACCAAGAAAACAGAGAGATAAAGTAAGAGCGTGAGAGGAATGAGAGCAAAAAAATTTATATTCTGATCAAAGAAATAATAAACTGCAATTAAACAAAAAATTTAATGAAATTTACAAAAATGAAACACGTTTTTATGCAAATTATAAATATTTTTCTTTAACTTTTTATTTTCACAAACAGAAAAACCATACAGATTTTTACATAAAGAGAATCACACACGCAGAGGCAATCAAGCAATAAAATATTTTGTTCAGACAAATATTTTAAATGTAAATTCAGTGTTTAAATTGAAATTACTTTTTAACAAACTGTTGGTTTGATCTTCTGCTAATTTGAACGTTTATATATTTTTTCTGTTAATTATTTAATTTCACTGAAACGAAAGTAGAAAAAAAAAATTCACATTGTTTTTTGTTACGAACGGATAAATAATTTTGTGAAGAAGAAGCAGTAGCAAGAAGGTATTCGTTCGGTCTTTTGTTTGTGTGTTCGAATCGCGTAGAATTGCTGGTGTAAAGTTTGCCTTCGCACGAAATTATAACGTCGCGTAACGCCGCTGAGGCAAAATTCAACTGTCTACCTAAAATAAGCGCTCGTTTGTTCGTTGCTCGTTAGTGAATAGAGTATATACTCTCCACCTATATGGTAAAAGCAAAAACAACGAAATCGGATTTAACCAACTTCGTGTCTAAAACGATTCCAATTATTGTTAAAAATATCTACACGACATAAAACCTGCTACAGAGGAGAGGTGTGTGCAAAACCAAGTAATTCATAACTCTCTGGGGAAATACATGAGATTTAAGAGATGAAACAAATTTAAAGTGAAGTGCTCAAAAGAATGAGAGAAATTAGTATTTGGTTTTGTTTTTAAGAATCTGTATACGAAGCAGAAATAAGCAAAAATATTTAATGATTTATCAAACGTACTGTTATTTCTTGCGTTTATTTTTAAAATTAGCCATAACATATGAGAATTACACAAAGAATACCCAACATTACAGCAAATAATAATAAATTGTGAACAATTTTAAACTTAAGAAGAAGCTTAGAATTGCCTTCTTATGATTGAAAAATTTGTTCTTAATTCACGACTACTACAGAAGCAACTGAGGTCATTTAGTTACCTACAGAAGTCCTAAAGAATCCAATACAAAAAAGGTGACTTAATATTTAAAATGTTCCAGAAGTAAACTTATTAATTGAAATATCTGTTGCAAAATATGTGGATATATATATAAATATATATATATATATATATATATATATATATATATATATGTATATATATAAAAATATATATATATATATATATATATATATATATATATATATATATATATACATATATATATATATATATATATATATATACAACGTATATATGTGTACGTATGTATATCAAGGTACATACATATCTATTTTTATTACATTTTGTTCAAACCCTAAAAAATATTTACATACATACTTATGTATCTACATATGCCCATATAAAAACGCAAGTGTTTTTTATACCTACTTACTCAACAATTGTGAGTTAAATGAGTTTAGAAATAAAAGAAAATAATAATGTTCGAGATAAAACAAATAATTTAAAAATATATTGTTTTCCTTTTTAGCTATCACTCATATTGCTGTCTTCAATCTCGTCTCTCTTATGTAGATATTGTACATAATTTTAACATATTCAGGTCAGTGATGGCATAAACAAATTGTACCAAATCTTCGTACATTTTTATAACAGTAGGATATATTTATATATAATTCAATCTATATCAGACATTTCAAAGTAATTAATTATACATATTTTGGACCTAGTTTATAAAAAACATTTTACATTAATAACCTTGCTGTTTTTGAAAATACATATTATGAAATACGACTCTGTAATACATAATATGTACGCAAACGAGATTAGAACTTGAATTATCCTAAACGTTCATACCCTCTACTGTCATATATGTATGCATGAAAATTTTGCGTTTCAGAATGTATACCATATCCTCAACGCACTACTAAAAGGCTACGATCATCAACCACATTCTTCAGTTAGCTTAAAAACGCTATACCTATATTGGCTTTTATATATGTAACTTGGTAACATTTGCTATATGTACCAAAAATTATGTTTGTACCAAGTTTTACTACCTGTTTGTTACATCCATACATATAAGTATAAGTGTAGATGTGTGTGTTTTCCTTCTCTTGTTTTTGTCTGATTATATTTAACATTTTCGTTCTCATTTCCCCATTGATTTGTGCTCAATTTAATTTAAAATATGGCAAATCAAAGCCCATTGAATGCCTTAACAACACTGAATTTGCATTTTCCGCTATTTATTTCGTTTCTGTCGTTCTTCCGTTTTATATCGTTCTATTTTCTGAGCTGCAATTATAGTCTATACACTTAGTATAATAAATATCCGTAAAATCCAGAAAAAACTGAAACGTCCAAAATATATGCGTGTATATATATATATATATATATGTATATATAAGAGTATACTCACATGTATATATATATATATATATATATATATATATATATATATATGTATATATAAGAGTATACTCACATGTATATACATATATATATATATATATATATATATATATATATATGTATATATATGTATATATATGAGTATACTCACATGTATATATATATATATATATATATATATATATGCATATGTCTATATGTATGTATGTATACATACATATATATATATATATATATGTATATATATATATATATATATATATATATATATATATCCATATGTATATATGTATGTATGTATACATACATATATATATATAT